>JAKOGI010000326.1:535000-710032 GCA_029747015.1 Carnegiea gigantea
AACCAATATGCTGCATTCTTTCAAAAGATAAATGTCATAGTCAAAAGCGCCAAGAATCTATTTTAAAGTAGAAAGTGTCTTGTTCAAGCAATGATTGACCAAGGACTTGCTGAGATCCACTCTGCAACACCAATCGACCTTAGCTTGCTATTGTTTTGCTTGTGTTTGAATGCTGGACATGACATAGTCCTTCCCTTAACTTACCAAGGACCACTTCGTATGACATGAGGCCTTGGAGAGTTCAGTTAGTAAATCTAAAAGTCACTTTTTCAGCTATTTGCTTACATAGTTTGCTAACTGATAAAAGATTAAATTGAAAATCTGGGACATGTAGAACATTGGACAGTATCAAGGTAGGTGCAAGTTTTACTGAACCAACATGAGTAGTCTTTGATTGTTTGCCATTAGGCATAGTAATGAACCCAGGGTTCTTCAATGGTTGAAATGAAGTTAGCAAACTAAGATGTGTAATATGGTCACTAACACTAGTGTCTATGATCCAATCACCACTTTCAACAGCTGTAAGAAAACAAAAGGTTTTACCTACCAGAAAACCTATGCCGACTTATAAGCCTGGGCCTGAATTGTTTCCTTCAGATGCTTTTTTTGCTGAAAAGGGTTAAAAGCTTTTAGTATTGTTTTACATTCAGTGTAGGCAAGGAGATTGCAGAGGTGTGGTGGTTCTCAGGGGCTGTAGACCTATGAATATCATCTATCCAAGAAACCCTTCTTGTTCTCAAGTGGCATATGCTACAATCTTTTTTCCTTTGTACAACCTATGTCCTGGTGGGTAGTCATGCAATTTATAACATTTCTGGACCGTGTGGCCTAACAAATTACAATGATCATAGTAGAGTTGTCTTCTGGAAGCAACACTTCTATGGGTAGCAAAGTTATTATTCCTATTGTTGCCACCAAAGTTATGACTATAACTGCTTCTATAGCTGTCATGCTTTCCACCATAGCTATTGTATGCCACATTCTTGCCCATTAAGCCTAAAGACGCTTGGCCATTATTACAAGTATTAAAGGGTGAGTTCAATGCAGCAGCTTGAGGCGTAATGTAGACCTCAGAAGAACATCAAAGGATCTTCCTTTGATGTTCTTCTTGAAGAAGCATGTAATAGGCTTCACTAACATTAGGTAGAGGTCTAAACATGAGTATGTTACATTTGACCCTTTTGTAAACATCATTCAAAAGCATAAGCAACTGGATCACTTGTTCCTTTTCTCTCATTTTCTAATCATATATGTAAGTAGCACAAATAATTCCATAAGAACATGTAGGAACATATAACATTGAGTCATGCTTATCTCACAACTTTTTGATTTTAGTAAAATAAGTAGCAATATCCTGATTATCTTGAGAAATTGAGTATAAATCTTTCTTCACTTGGAAAAAGTTTGTGCCATCAAAATGGCAAAATCTCTGCTCAATATCCTCCTAGATTTGTCTTGAGGAACGTGAGAATATAATGCTATCTAAAATTATTTTCCCTGCAGCATGACGCAACCAAGAGATCACCATCTTATCGCATTAGTTCCATTGATTCAGCAAAGGGGAAGATGCGTCTGGTTTGGAACAAGTACCAAGAACAAAACCCAATTTGTTCTTAGCAATTAGAACAATTTCCATAGACGTTTTCCCAGTGCCAAAATTCTTGTCGTTAAGCAGATCATTGACAAGATTGTTATTGGAGTTATCCCAGGGATGAAGAAAGATATCATGAGAAGTATTAAAACATCAGTATAGGATGTATTCAAGACAGAATTATTTGGTATTGGGTTGTTCTTGATTGTATTGGTCAAATCCACGAAACAAGAAAACCTAGACGAACCAAAGCTCTGATGCCATGAAACTGTAGGCTACACACAGAGAAAATGCTGTGAATATTGAGAGAGAAAAAGTAATGAAGGATGAAATATGAATTATGCAATTTATACGTACCTTTTACACACACAGATACACACACACACACACACACACACACACACATATATATATATATATATATACATATATACGTATATACATACATATATATATATATATATATATATATATATATATATATACACACACACATATATATATATATATATACACATATATATGCATATACACATATATATATATATATATATATATATATGCGCACACACAGCCTCAACAATGAGGTTTGCAAGAAATGAAAGAATCCTAACCAACTTCTAATAAACTATTAGCTACGATTGATGTGGAACTAACTGTTTCAACTAACTGAAATAGTTTATTATGCATTGAGCTAATAAGGCAGCCACGTCGTATATGGTAGTAGGCTTATCAAGGTTGGTACAAAAGCTCCATTCGCATGGAAAGAGTTTGGCGCTAGACAATTTGTTGTTGAACACATAAGAGCTCTTAGACATTATTGTAATGATTACTCGCTAATCATATCGGGGGAGGCACTCTGTGGTGCACTTAGTGGCTACATTATATCTTGAGAATAGGGCAGAACAGTTGTATTTTGACAATTTCTGTCAAGCTGTGCTTATTCTGGGGAAATTTGATCTCAGTTCAATGCAATATCCTTGTTGTTAAGACGCGCACACACACACAAAAAGAAGGCAGTATGAGCTTAGTTTTAATTGTTTGTAGGGTTCTAGATCTTTGAACAAATATAATCAGACGTAAAGTTTCGGTAGATGTTTTTAAGAGGCCTACTTCGATGAGTCACATTAGATTTCTAGGAGAAATAGGCAAACGGTTGGTAGGAGTTCCATTAAAAGTACGAAATTCAAAAAGTTGTTGCATGTTTGTACATTATAATATATTTCATAACTAGATACATTTTATAAATAAGTTTTGTAAGATGGCTACTGCATGTAAGAGTTTGCTCAAGTTTGACATTGGCAGGTTGGGATTTCTCTCTTTTGCCTCTTTTTTTTCCTTGTTTTTATGGACTTGTTTTGGGATTCACAATTCGTGTGTTTTTGACACCTGTATATGTAGTTAGGACATTTTTTACATTTTCTTACTTCATGATTGCTTTCACCTGCATAGGCCTTTAAACTATTTGTAATTTTTAAAAATTTGTATTTGTATAGATTTCTGATCCTCCTTTCTATAGAGATTTAAGATTCTAAATTCCTAAAAATAATAGAACAATCTCTCGAGCTTTTGAAAAAAAGAAAAGGCACACACAGAGTGAGACATATAGCAAGTTGTGAAAATTTTTCGAGCAAATGGTTCAATCAAAAGTAATTCAAAGACTTACTTTTTGTAAATCAACAATATAAATCATTCAAAAACAATGTATTGGAACGATATTTCTTTCTTTTTCACCACTTGAAACTTTTGGTGCAGTACGCTTTTTCATTGTGCATTATTTTTTTTCTACTTTTGATAAAACAAGCCTTTTCACTTTGTGTTGTCAAAACATGATTGCTCATTAATAAAACTAATGTCTCGCTGGTGTACAACAAGCATGTGTATTCAAAAATAAACGGCATAAACAAACAAAGTGCTAACTGATTTGTTTGCCCGAAAAGGTTTGTTGGAAAAGAACATCTACATCATAAAAACAAATTTGCAATCATTGAATGGAGTCATTGAATCATTCAACCATCTTCTCTTTATATTAGCAGAGAATTTAGTGATTTGTTTGCTAATTGTTTGTAATTTGTTTTGGACATTTTCATTTTCTTAGGTTATACTATTTAATGTTCGAAAAACATGAATCTTCAATCGACAATGCAACTTGGTTACAAGAAGTGGAACTTAAATGAATCGAATTTACGATTAAACTATTTTGTGCTTGTCTTTACACATTGGGCATCTAAAACCAAGAAAATAATTAAATAAAATTAGAACATAATAATAGTTTGCAATGTTGTTTATATTATCAATGAGCTCATACATATAGTTAACGAAATTTACATAATAAGATGAAAATTTTCATTTAATATATCATTGCATAAGTCTTTAAAAAAAACTACATCTGAATAATAAAGATAAATTAAAGTCTAAAACACTAAGGAAAGCTCTTATTCCTTTTTTTCTCTCCTTCCTAAAATAAGAAGTTCAGAAGTCCAGTAACAATGAATTTAAAATATATCATAAATTTTGCTTTGGAACATTGGATTTGGATATATCATAAATTTTGTTACATATCAATAACGATCAGTACATGTGAATACATTTTAAAAGAAGACTATTTGATTGAACCATTTACTTCATCACATGGTGCTTAGTTAAGTATAGTCCAACTAAAATAGGGCCATGTTCATTCTAGCATATTTCATATGTTATCTGCTCTAATAAACTCAAACTTGTTCCAATCAGTTCTAATTTTTTTTCCAGTTTGGTCCAATACACTCCAATATGTTCTTAAATGTTTTAATCTACTTCAACCAGCTCAGTTAAATGTGCTTTATTGGCATGTATACAATGCTAATGTTCAAAAAAAAAAAAAACCAAAATATTCATTTGATTGATACTGACCTTTTAAAACTATCATTTCATTTCAGCTTTGTTGTGCTTGCATAGGTTTATTATGGATTGTTTGAGAGCATGATGTTTGCTTAGAATCAAATAAGATAATTTTATGCTTGAGGGCTGCAAACGAATACAAGAAGAGACCGGAAACACGGCAAGGAACGAGAAAGACGGGAATCACGAGGGAAATTACTAGTCGGTGTTGGTTTGGCCTCTTTATTACTGAAATTCATCTAATTTTTATCTCAAAAGGTATCCCTCATGATACAGTGCCCTTGCTCGAATGTCGGTGCATTGTTGTTAACATCATCATCATCATCATCATCATCATTATTATTATTATTATTATTATTATTATTATTATTTTCTACAATATTAACATTATTATTTTTTCATCATAATTGTTAATAATATTATTCATATTATAAATTTCAATAATAATATATTCGTTATTATTACTGTTACAATTATAATTATTATTTGGTTCTTTATATCATTAATATTTATGTTATTATTAGTATTATAATATTATCATTAATTTACTTTTTGTTGTTAGTGATATTGATAACAACAATGACGATGATGATGATGAGAAGAAGAAGATGATATTATTATTATTATTATTATTATTATTATTATTATTATTAGCCCAACCCAACGCGCGTGCACACATAAATATATATATATATATAATTTAGGATTGTTGCCTGTTGGGTTTTAACCCTATGATTGATGAATCAAGGTTTAGTGTTTAGGTTTTTCGTAGGCTGATACGCACATATACAATTTAATTAATATAAATTGATAAAAATATATATACTTTTGGGTCCTGACCTCATGATTTGTGTCTGTATGATTGATGTATTAAGGCTTAGGGTTGAGGGTTTTGTTACTTGTTTATTCTTAGTTATCTTCAGTCGAAGTATTTGAGCTATTATAACATACCTTAAGGCCTCTAGCACATACATTAAATGACCAACCTCAAACCCCATAGTTGGGCTGCTTTGTTTCAAACAATAGGTTGTAAATCCTAATAATTTCCATGTAAGAAAAATTTATCCTCATTTTAGAAAATATAAATATATAGATATTCTATACATGTTATTTTAGGGCGAATAAACATTGTGTGAGTACTCATTTGAAAATCCTTTTAGATTAAAAGATAGATTTTTTTGGTATTGTATTCTACCTCAACATTATTTGTTATTTACAAATGAGGATCAAGTAGGCATTATTAAAAGTTTAGGTTGGGTGTTCAATGTTACGTTCTAAAAACTACGATTGGTATAATACAGAATGCTAACATCTTACATGATCACCAAAATTAAGGTAGTTAACCTGGGTTACCGACTTCTACTAATCGGGGTAACCACTTGTATTGGCACGGGGTAACAATTTGTAATTTATTTCAATCATGCATTGAAAATCAATTACACTATTTGCAGGTTACGACACTTTAACAACTAAGAGTACATACACCTAGGTGGATGGTATAGATTACCCATTTATGCTGTCCTTATCATTTTCATCATACCACTGTGTGGTTGAACCATCCAAATTCAAAAATCATTTCATGTGCGAAGTGCAAACGCATGCATCTTTATATTAATGTACAATCAGAATTTTTATACCCATGCCACATATAGAAAATCAAATAAGTTTTTAACTGCAGTTTTTATTATAAGTTTTTTCTAAAGAATGTCTATTTTACAAAGAAAACCTCTCATATAAAATTGGTCCTAATTTATGGCGCATAACATTATTCCAAACCTCTACTTATATACATACATGTACATATGTAATATATATATATATATATATATATTTATATATATATATATATATATATATATTATATATATATATATATATATATATGCGTGTATATATATATATATATATATATATATGTGTGTGTGTGTATGTGTATACACATATGTATATAAGTGTGTGTGTGTGGTCTATATATATATATATTAATATATATATATATATATATATATATATATATAGTATATGTACGTATACTATATATACACACACACACACACACACACACACACATATTACACACACACAACACATACACACACACACACACACACACACACACACACACACATATATATATATATATTATATATATATATATATATATATATATATATATAATATATATATATACACACACACATATATATACATATATATATATATATATATATATATATATATGTATATATATATGTATATGTAATATATATATATATAATATATATATATATATATATAATATATATATAATATACATATATATATATATAGGGTTAATCAGGTACAATGAGGTTTTGCAGGTGATGAATAGGATGAAGCAGTCAATAGGAGTAGTTTTAGTTATCATCTTAATTATGTTTAGTGTTGTCTTAAAATATGTTACCGCAAGCGCACGGTGTAATTGTAGCTAGCAACCGGCAAGTACGGGCCATGTCCACGAGAAATTTGCTCCCAACTACTAGAACTGATTTAACTACTCAATCTAGGCAATCACAATCGTGGATTTGAAATTAATATAGGAGGACGATAACAACTAAAAAGGTGAAATGAACAGCAGAATGGTAAACACCTAGGTTGGAATTAACAGCACAACTATGCTGGTGAATCAATTATTAACCCCATCTAACAAACCCAAGCATGCATTGTGAATGAAAAGATTGTCAATTAAGTCCATCTCCTCCCTCTCTCAAGGGTCGAAGACTAATCCTAGAACTATAGTCGCCTATTCTCATGGGACTAAAAGTCGAATGATTACAAGGTCTACAATATCAAATCCCAATTAGAATCTTAATTATTTTCATATTAAAACCCTAATTATCTACTAAGTTGCGCTAGATAAAGGGTTCGCCTCATAACGCTCCCCTAAACCCTAATAAAAGGGATGAATGCTCTTTCGAGCAATTCATCGAGCATGTGGCGTGTATAGTAGAAATCACAATTACAAACAAGGGGAAAGTAGGGATTGGGGCTAATTCATGATACAATACTGCATAATCGGCGTTAATCCCAACCTAAGTCGGGAAATTTAGGCTAGAATCATGATAGAAACAACAACTACAAAACTCAATTCAACATCCATGAAACCAAACCTTAGTACGATTAAGAACGAAGAAAAGGAGAATTGAGAGGAAGAACCTTGAGATTGATAGCCGGAATCAAAAGTGGAGCAAGCTTCAATTCAATAATCAAATCGAAAAGCATGAAAATAATCCCTAAAAACCAAACCTAACCCTCGCTTAAAAAGAGTACTTAGAGAATATAAAAGCGGAAAAACTCAGCTCCCCTCGGCAGCCTTCGCAAGTGCGCATTTATCTTGCGGCCGCACAGGGGTGGCACGACCACCCCGTGACGACCGTCTGCCGCCAGAAACTGGGGGGCACGGCTGTGCCTCTCGGCATGGTCGTGCCGTGCCATTTCTCTGACCATACCTCAACCTCCTCTTCGCCTTGAAACACGTCCCTTTAGCCTCCTTTCTACCAATAGTAGCAAAACTTCTCATTTTTTCCATTAAGAACTCCTGAAAACAGGAAACATCACTATATAAGTGCAATTTACATTGAAGAAGGCTAACTTGACCCTTTCCTTGTTAAGATCGAATATAAAAATGATGGAAGAATGGGTCACTTAGGAGCTAAAATAAGGTCCAAAAATAGGTTTATCAACTCCCCCATGCTTACTTCTTGCTTGTTCCCAAGCAAGACTAGTTCATGAAACACCGACAAGGGAGATAAACCTCTAGCTACGCTCCTCCTCAAGCAAGAGATGAACGATCAACAAACCAAGATAAACTATGCATTAAAGGTGGCCAAGTCAAGGTGTAAAATAATTTAAATATAACACGCACATTCCCTTCCATGAAGGCCTTACCCAAATGCAACACATTAAATGCCCTAATATCGAAGCACATAACAAGGCAAGACCTTCTTTGATGAGTGGTGAGTAAGTTGGACTGGTAGAACCTCACTTTAGGACAAAGTGAAACACTCCCCTCAATGTGTTTAGAATATATAATAAGGGTGCACTCGATACTCTATCCAATCAAGCAAGCTACCATAAGCTTGGTAAAGTTCTCGATTCTCCACCGCTTGATGCAAAACGCAATATGCTAGTCATGAGGGCTTGTAAAAGGGATATAATGGGGTCAAAGGTAAAGGATGAGAAGTGGAATAAATTTAAAAAGAGTGGAGCTAATAGTCAAAAGACTAGGGAGCAAAAAATACTTCCACGACTAATGTCTGAACAACAACTTCACACTACAATTGAAAATTGAGCAACAAACCCTAATTAAAACCTCAAGGGAGGGATTTAACAATCTCATTGTCATACCCCCACACCAAACACTTTATTCACAACTTCTCTATTTCTTTCTTCTCTTTTTTCCAACATTTTTTCTCTTTTAGTTATTTTCTTTTCTTTGGGAAGCAGAAGCAAGGTACATGTGAATGGCATGGGATCCATGAACTCAAGGCACAATTCCTCTTTAGCAAACCACTAAATAAACACCCAAGGTGAACCAACCTCTAAAGTAAACCCAACTCAACATGGAAGTGTTGCTCCACTAGACCTTGACAAAGATATAGGAAATATCGATAGGCCAAGTGGGTAGTGCATAGAGTGCAATAACAAAGACAAGAGAAAAGGCACAATGGGCTAATAAAGAGGATAGTACATATTAATGGGTGGTTTTTTGGCTCATGTGGCTAAATAAAACAAAAATTAACTCAATCATATTAATATATGCACATGCTAAATGCGATTTCAAAGATAATAAGACCAAATTCTAGAGATGCAATCCTTGATGAGTCACACGTGAAAGGAAGTATGGGATTATATGTAATGAATAATCATTAGACTCAAAGTCTCACAGGTAACTCCACCAGAATCAAACAACTTACGCTAAGGTATGTTCCACTTATTAAGGTCAATCAAGCCAAAACACATAAATCTCAAGGGTAATATGACATACAACATAGGGCAGGTGAAATACAGATGGCAATGTCAAAATATAATTTCATAAAAATTCACACAATAACAGGCCACATTTCAACACACAGATCAACCTGATCAATCAATCATCACCCCTTGTATCCTCTTCATAAGAGGAATTTTCGCACACAATTATTCAAAAGCAATAAATCTAACTAAAAAAGCGGTAAAGGATATAAGGGGAAATGAAGAGAAGGGTAAGAAGTAGTACCTGAAACGCTTATGAATATCCCCACTCGATCATTTCTCCTTTCTGAGATGCAAAATCTAGCCTATATGCTCTAAACTACATCCCTAATAAATGAAAAATGTGAAAACAACCGAGTAAAACTATATGGAGTTCTATCCATATGATGTGAATGCAAGTAGTGTCAATTGATCCAGTCCTAAGATCCACAGTCTCACCCAAAGAGCAACAAGCTCACCCCCCCATGTTTGAGATTTTCATTGTCCTCAATAAAAATGACGCATAAAAAGAGTAAGGGAAGGGGTAAACTCAGGGATCGAATGGTGGAAATGGGAGAGACAAGGATGGGATGACATACTTTTTTTTAAAGAGAAAACAAATACCTTGAGTTGTCTCCCAAGAAGCGCTTATTTTAGATCCTAAACTCGACCCTTACCTCAGGAGGGAGATGACGACAGGATGGGGAGGGGTGATGTGATGGAAATGTAGAACGATGGTGCGTCTAATACCTCTCCAGGACGGGAATCAGTCATTGGCGCTTCCCAAGAGGAGTCGTCCTTGTAAGTAGGCTCGCTAGAATGAGGAGTAGTCAATGGAGGGTAGAGGACAAGACTGTCGTCTCATATGTGGACCTCCATCCCAATCACTCAGCTCGACTCCGGACATAGTCGAAGGAGGGCTGGAAAGAGAAGGGACTACGGGGGCGGACTGGGCACCGGTGGTAGGAAGAGGTATGGGCAAAGGGAAACAGAAATCGACCCTTTTCCCACGCATCGTGAAGGACATGGTGCCAGTCGGCACATCAAACACCGCCCCAGCAGTCGCAAGGAATAGGCGACCCAAGATGAGGGGGGCCGGGATGTCCTCATCCGTGTCAAAGACGACGAAGTCATACGGGATGAGGAACTTGCCCATTTAGACTGGAACATCCTCCAGAATGCTCGCAGGTTGCCTGGTGGAGCAATCTGCTAGTTGAATATATATGCTAGTAGGCTTGAGGTCCAATAAATGTAGCTTCTGGTAAAGAAAGAGAGGCATGAGGCCCACGCTAGTGCCCAGATCATAGAGGGCTCTCTCAATCTACATATCCCTAATGCAGCACGGGATAGAGAAACTATCAGGATCCTGCAGCTTGGATGGCGATTGCTTCTATAAGAGCGCACTGCAGGATCCACCAATGGGGGCCATTGAAGCTTCCTCAGGTTCTCCCTTCTTGGACAGGAGCTCTCTCAAAAATTTTAGATGTGCAGGTGCTTCCTTGAGAGCGTTCAAGAAGAGGTTACTAACATAGATTCGGCATAGGGTATCTAGGAATCGCACGAATCTGGGTTCAAGCTAAGATAGCTTGGCCCATGCAAGCCTCTGAGGGAAAGATACTGGTGGCTGGTAGGGGCGAGCTGGGAGTGGATGGCTAGTCTCCCCAGTGGAGCTAAGGTTCTCTTCTCTCTTCGATCCCCCTGTTCCTCCATAATGAGGAACTGGAACTACCTCCTGAAGAACCATCACCGGGCTCTCCTCTAACCCCTCTCTCATCACGGAGATGGCATTGACGTGACCTCAGGGGTTAGTCTCGGGCTTCCTTGGGAGATGCCCCTGAGGTCGAGACAGGTGGCTCACCTGTTGAGCAATCTGGGCATCCATTGTCTTCTGATGAGCAGCTATGGCATCGAACCTGGAGGTCAGTAAATTGTTTGATTCACCAAGACTTTCATTAGTCTTAGTTTGAGTCGCTATGAAGCGCTCCATGAGACCCTCCAGGTGGGACTTGGGTTGAGGAGGTAGACGGGGTGGATTATGGGGAGCTCTTTTGTGAAAACCAGGTGACTGTGGAGAACTCTGAAGGTGAGGGTTGGGGCTTTTGTAAAGGGGTTTGGGTGATTCTTCCAACCCTGGCCATAGCTAGTGGAGTAGGGGTTATTTTGCGGTGGAGGGTTGAAGTTGTAAAAGGCGTTGACGTGTTCAATGCTGGAAGGAGCATTGTAACACTCAATGGTAGTATGACCCTGTACACCGCACGTCTCGCAATAAACATAGGCCCCCATGGATGGCCCCGTAAAAGTACCTAGTGAGGCAGCCACCTATCAAGTTGCTGTGCTAGGGCGTCCACCCTGCTGGCCAGGAGCGTTATAGCGTCCACCTCATGTTTGCCACCGCCGCTCTTAGGGGTGGCTCTTTTGCTCGACCGGTGGTGGTTGTTGGAAGTCATATCTTCGAACAAGGCCTTTGATGCATTAATAGATTTCTCCATAAGAGCGCTACCCGCTGCAGCATCTACTAAGATTTTCACTGATCGCTCCAACCCATTGTAGAATGCTTGGATTAGGAGCCAGTCAGGGACTTCCTAGTGGGGGTATTACCGCTTGAGGTCTTTAAACTTCTCCCAGGCCTCGTATAACTCCTCATCTTGTTGGGTGAAGAATATTATGTCCGTCCTCAACTTGGCAGTCTTGCCAAGTGGGAAGTATTTGTTGAGGAAGGCCTTTAAGAGAGTCTCCCATGTGGTGAACGAGTTGGGCTCCTCGTTCTGTAGCCAATCACTGGCTCTATCCCTCAGTGAGAAGGAGAAGAGCCTCAGTCAAATCGCATCGATGATCATCTCGTTGAGTTTGATAGTGTCACACTTCGCAAGGAATTTGCGAAGGTGCACGTTGGGGTTGTCCAAGGGGTGTCCGCCGAACTAGTCCCGCTCCACAAAGGTGATGAGCGCGGGATTGAGTTCGAAGTTATTAACTTCGACCGTCAGGTTCACAATAGATGATGCGATACCCGATGCTTATGACAGGGCGTAGTCGCGTAACACTCTCTGGTCTTGCCCCACCATCATTGCTTCTGCTTTCTTCCTCCTTCTCGCTTCTTCGCTATGCCGACGTGCTGCTGCTTCTATCTCAGGATCAAATGGGATAAGGTCTTGATCCCCTTGACTCCTCTTGCGCATACAAGAGCAAACACTACCATGCCGTAAACAGTTTCTAGCAAGAATAGGAAGAACTATAAACTAAAACAAAAGGGAAAAAAAAGCCTAGTCTAGAGTATTCGAATTGGCTCTAATATTGGAAGGCGCACGTTTTCCGACAACGGCGCCAAAAACTTGCTGTCATAAAATGTGTTATCGCAAGCGCACGGTGTAGTTGTAGCTAGCAACCGGCGAGTATGGGTCGTGTCCACAAGGAATTGGCTTCCAACTACTAGAACTGATTTAACTACTCAATCTAGGCAATCACAGTCGTGGATTTGGAATTTATCTAGGAGGACGATAACAACTAAAAAGGTGAAATGAACAGCAGAATAGTAAACACCTAGGTTGGAAATAACAACTCAACTATGCCCTGTGAATCAATTATTAACCCCATCTAACAAACCCAAGCATGCATTGCCAATGGATAGATTGTCAATTAAGTCCATCTCCACCCTCTCTCAAGGGTCGAAAACTAATTCTAGAACTTTAATCGCCTATTCTCATGGGACTAAAAGTCGAAGGATTACCAGGTTTACAATCTCGAATCCCAATTAGAATCTTAATTATTTTCATATTAAAACCCTAATGGTATAAGTTTATAAACAAACTACATCTGAATAATGAAGATAAATTAAAGTCTAAAAACACTAAGAAAAGCTCTTATTCCTTTTTTTTCTCCTTCCTAAAATAAGAAGTTCAAAAGTTCCAGTAACAATGAATTTAAAATATATCATAAATTTTGCTTTGGAACATTGGATTTAGATATATCATAAATTTTGTTATGTGTCAATAACGATCAGTACATGTGAATACGTTTTAAAAGAAGACTATTTGATTGAACCATTAACTTCATCATACGGTGCTTAGTTAAGTATAATCCAACTAAAATAGGGCCATGTTCATTATAGCATATTTCATATGTTATCTGCTCTAATATGTTCAAACTTGTTCCAATCAGTTCTAATTTTTTTTCTACTTAGCTCCAATATACTCCAATATGTTCTTAAATGTTTTAGTCTACTTCAACCTGCTCAGTTAAATGTGTTTTATTGGCATGTATACAATGGTAATGTTCAAAAAAAAAAAAAAACCAAAATATTCATTTGATTCATATTGACCTTTTAAAACTATCATTTCATTTCGGCTTTGTTGTGCTTGCCTAGGTTTATTATGGATTGTTTGAGAGCATGATGTTTGCTTAGAATCAAATAAGATAATTTTATGCTTTAAAAATTATTTGTCAATTCATACTTTCAACTGGACGCCAAATGAAAACAATAATACACCCGAAACGCCGCAAGGAAGGGGATAAGATTTGGCCTCTTTATTACTTATGTAGAGCTTCCGTGGATTGCCTGTAGAAAGCTCGCTCATGATACACTGCCGTTGGTCGCATGTGGGTGCATTGTTGTTAACATCATCATCAACAACAACATCATCATCATCATCATCATCATCATCATTATTATTATTATTATTATTATTTTCTACGATATTAACATTATTATTTTTTCATCATAATTGTTAATAATATTGTTCATATTATAAATTTCAATAATAATATATGTATTATTATTAGTGTTATAATTGTAATTATTATTTGGTTCTTTATATCATTAATATTTAAGTTATTATTAGTATTATAATATTATCATTAATTTACTTTTTGTTGTTACTGATATTGATAACAACAACGATGATGATGATCATGAGAAGAAGAAGATGATGTTACTATTACTATTATTGTTGTTGTTATTATTATTATTATTATTATTATTATTATTATTATTATTATTATTATTAGTAGTAGTAGTAGTAGTAGTAGTAGTAGTCCAAGCCAACGTGCGTGCACATATAGACATATATATATAATTTAGGGTTGTTGCCTATTGGGTTTTAACCCTATGATTGATGAATCAAGGCTTAGTGTTTAGGTTTTTCTAAGGCTGATACGCATATATACAATTTAATTAATATAAATTGATAAAAATATATATACTTTTGGGTCTTAACCTCATGATTTGTGTCTGTATGATTGATGTATTAAGGCTTAGGGTTGAGGGTTTGTTCCCTGTTTATTCTTAATTATCTTCAGTCGAAGTAATTTGAGCTATTATAACATACCTTAAGGCCTCTAACACTTCCATTAAATGATCAACCTCAAACCCTAAAGTTGAGCTGCTGTTTTCAAACAATAAGTCGTAAACCCTAATTATTTTCATATAAGAAAAATTTATCCTCATTTTAGAAAATATAAATATATGGATATTCTACACATAGTATTTTAGGGCGAATAAACATTGTGTGACTCATTTGAAAATCCTTTTAGATTAAAAGATAGATTTTTGGGGTATTGTATTCTACCTCAACATTATTTGTTATTCACAAATGAGGATCAGGTAGGCATTATTAAAAGTTTAAGGTGGGTGTTGAATATTACGTTCTAAAAACTACTATTGGTATAATACAGAATGCTAACGTCTTATATCATCACCAAAATTAAGGTAGTTAGCCTCAGTTACCGACTTCTACTAATCGGGGTTAACCACTTGTATTCGCCAGGGTAACAATTTGTAATTTATTTCAATCATGCATTGAAAACCAATTACACAATTTGCAGGTTATTACACTTTAACAATTAAGAGTACATACACTTAGGTGGATAGTATAGATTATCCATTTAGGTTGTCCTTATCGTTTTCATCATATCACTATGTGGTTGAACCATCGAAATTCAGAAATCATTTCATGTGCGAAGTGCGAACGCATGCATCTTTATATTAATGTACAATCAGAATTTTTAAACCCATGCCACATATACAAAATCAAATAAGTTTTTAACTGTAGCTTTTATCATAAGTTTTTTCTTAAGAATGCCCATTTTGCAAAGAAAACCTCTCATATAAAATTGGTCTTGATTTGCCGCGCATAACATTATTCTAAACCTCCACTTATGTACATACATGTATGTGTGTATATACATATATATGTGTGTGTACATATATAAATGCATATATACATATATATATTTATATGTATATGTACATGCATATATATATATATATATATATATATGGTCAATCAGGTACAATGATGTTTCGCAGGGGATGAATAGGATGAAGCAATCAATAGGAATAGTTTTAGTTATCATCTTAATTATGTTTTGTGTTGTCTTAAAATGTATTACCGCAAGCGCACAGTGTAGTTATAGCTAGTAACCGGCGAGTACGGGTTGTGTCCACGAGGAACTTGCTTCCAACTACTAGAACTGATTTAACTACTCAATCTAGGCAATCACAATCATGGATTTAGAATTAATATCGCAGGACAATAACAACTAAAAAGGTGAAATGAATAGCAGAATAGTAAACGCCTAGGTTGGAATTAACAGTACAACTATATCGGTGAATCAATTATTAACTCCATCATACAAACTCAAGCATGCATTACGAATGGATAGATTATCAATTAAGCCAATCTCTTCCCTCTCTCAAGGGTCGAAGACTAATCCTAGAACTATAGTCGCCTATTCTGATAGGACTAAAAGTCGAAGGATTACAAGATCTACAATTTCGAATCCCAATTAGAATTTTAATTATTTTCATATCAAAACCCTAATTGTCTACTAAGTCGCACTAGATAAAGGGTTCGCCTCTCAATGCTCCCCTAAACCCTAATAAAAGGGATGAATGCTCTTTCAAGCCATTCAACGAGCATGTTGCGTGCATAGTAGAAATCACAATTACAAACAAGGGGAAAGTAGGGATTGGGGTTAATCTCAACCTAAGTCTGGAAATTTAGGCTAGAATCATGATAGAAACAACAACTACAAAACTCAATTCAACATCCATGAAACCAAACCTTAGTACGATTAAGAACGAAGAAAAGGAGAATTGAGAGGGAGAACCTTGAGATTGATAGCCGGAATCAAAAGTGGAGCAAGCTTCAATTCAATAATCAAATCGAAAAGCATGAAAATAATCCCTAAAAACCAAACCTAACCCTCGCTTAAAAAGAGTACTTAGAGAATATAAAAGCGGAAAAACTCAGCTCCCCTCGGCAGCCTTCGCAAGTGCGCATTTATCTTGCGGCCGCACAGGGGTGGCACGACCACCCCGTGCCGACCGTCTGCTGCCAGAAACTGGGTGGCACAACCGCGCCTCTCGGCATATGCGTGCCGTGCCATTTCTCTGACCATACCTTGACCTCATCTTCGCCTTGAAACACGTCCCTTTAGCCTCCTTTATACCAATATTAGCGAAACTTCTCATTTTTTCTGGCCGGAACTCTTGAAAACGTGAAACATCACTATATCAATGCAATTTACATTGAAGAAGGCTAATCAGACCCTTTTCTCGTTAAGATCGAATCTGAAAATGATGGAAGAATGGGTTAATTAGGAGCCAAAATAAGGTCCAAAAATAGGTTTATCAACTCCCCCATGCTTACTTCTTGCTTGTCCTCTAGCCAGACTAGTTCATGAAACATCGATGAGGGAGATAAACCTCTAGCTATGCTCCTCCTCAAGCAAGAGATGAACAATCAACAAACCAAGATAAACTATGCATTAAAGGTGGCCAAGTCAAGGTGTGAAACAATTTAAATATAATACGCACATTCCCTTCCATGAAGCCCCCTACCCAAATGCAACACATCAAATGCCCTAATATCGAAGCACATAATAAGACAAGACCTTCCTCGATGAGTGGTGAGTAAACTGGACTGGTAGCACCTTACTTTAGGACAAAGTGGAACACTCCCCTCAATGTGTTTAGAATATGTAATAAGGGTGCACTCGATACTCTATCCAATCAAGCAAGCTGCCACAAGCTTGGTAGAGTTCTAGATTCTCCACTGCTTGATGCAACATGCAATATGCCAATCATGAGGGCTTGTGAAAGGGATGTAATTTGGAAAGAGTGGAGCTAGTAGTCAAAAGACTATGAAGCAAAAAACACTTTCATGACTAATATCGGAACAACAACTTCACACCACAATTGAAAATTAAGCAACAAACCCCACAAAAACCTTAAGGGAGGGATTTAACAATCTCATTGTCATACCCCCATGCCGAACACTTTATTCACAACTTCTCTAGCTCTTTCTTCTCTTTTTTCCAACATTTTTTTTCTTTTATTTATTTTCTTCTCTTTGAGAAGTAGAAGCAAGGTACATGTGAATGGCATGGGATCCACAAACTCAAGGCACAATTCCTCTTTAGCAAACCACTATATAAGCACCCAAGGTGAACCAACCTCCAAAGCAAACCTAACTCAACATGGAAGTGTTGCTCCACTAGACCTTGATAAGTATATAGGAAATATCGATTTGCCAAATGGGTAGTGCGTAGGGTGCAACAACAAGGACAAGGGGAAAGGCACGATGGGCTAACAAAGAGGATAGTACATATTAATGGGTGACTTTTTGGCTCCTGTGGCTAAATGGAACAAAAATGGCCCCAATCATATTAACATATACACATGCTAAATGCGATTTCAAAGAGAACAAGACCAAGTTCTAGAGATGCAATCCTTGATAAGTCACACATAAAAGAAAGTATGAGACTATATGTAATGAATAGTCATTAGGTTCAAAGTCTCACAGGTAAGTCCACCAGAGTCAAACAACTTACTCCAAGGTATATCACACTTATCAAGGTCAATCAAGCCAAATCACATAAATTTCAAGCGCAATATGACATAAAACATAGGGTAGGAGAACTATGGATGGCAATGTTAAAATACAATTTCATAAAAATTCACACAATAACAGGCCACACTTCAACACACAGATCAACCTGATCAATCAATCATCACCCCTTGTATCCTCTTTATAAAAGGGGTTTTCGCACACGTTTATTCAAAATCAATAAATCTTGCTAAGAAAGCGGTAAAGGATATAAAGGATATATATGTATGTATGTATGTATGTATGTATCTATCTATCTATCTATCTATCTATATATGTGTGTGTGTGTGTGTGTGTGTGCGTGTGTGTGTGTGTGTGTGTGTGTGTGTGTGTGTGTCTATATATATATATATATATATATATATATATATATATATATACATAGATATATATATATATATATATATATTATATATATATATATATATATATATACATTACATAGACATATATATATATATATAAATACACACCCACACACACACACACACAACATACATACATATATATATATATATATATATATATATATATATATATATATATATATATATATATATATGTATATATGTAAATATACATACATACATACATATATATATATATATATATATATATATATATATGCATGCATGTATGTATGTATGTATGTATGTATGTATGTATATATACACCCCAGCATACATGCATACATACATAAACATACATACACGCATGCGCACACACATATGTACATAGACATACATAGCTATGTATGCATGCACATAAGTGAGTGAGTGAGGGAGTGTGTGTTTGTGTGTGTGACTATATGCACGTATATGTATGTTTGTGTGTGTATAACCACGCACGCATGGACAGGTGCACGTATGTATTTGTATGTGTGTGTGTATGTACATACATACATACAAACATACGTACATATATACATACATGCATATATATATATATATATATATATATATATATATATATATATATATATATATATTTACACACATACATACATATATACATACATACGTATATTTATATATTTATATATTTATATATATGTGTGTGTGTGTGTGTGTGTGTGTGTGTGTGTGTGTGTGTGTGTATGTATGTGTATGTGCACGTGCGCGCATGCACATATAGTCTGCTTCGTTTTTCATTTGGGATTTTTAGATATCAATAATCTGAACTGCTGGGAGTTCGGGCATCTCTAATCTAACCTGGAAAAATAGCTTTGAGTAGTCTGACCTGACTTTTTGATGTATTTATTTTCAATTCTATAAGCATGATTATAGATTGTATTTTTTCGGTAATTCCAAATCTTAGGAACATAAGGATATAAAATTTTAATTGTAGACATTCATTTGAAAATTAAGATTGCTTGAAAACTACAATCTTTTATTCACCATTGTACCATTGATAAGAAATATCTGATAATCTTAGATTGTGTAGAGCTATTTTTTCAAGTTAGATTATTAGCATCCAATCACCCGACTATTCCAATTATTGGCATCTAAAAACTATCTTCATTTTGTTTTTTCGATGTTTCTACAAAATGATGAAAAATTACACCGTTAATTAAAAATAGATTGTATTAGTACTGCACCGACTTATTTATTTGGCTTATTTTAACTTTTATCTTTTAAATTTGACACATTCCTAGCGTTAAAGTGCATTTTCTTCCTTAATTTATCATATTGTATTAGTGGAGCATGTCAAAGTCTAGATAGTTTCAAAGCTAAGACAGTAGAATTTCAAAGTTAATGAACTGGTCTTTGATTTTATGTGGAATTGAGAATAGTTTGAGCTAATTTTGGTAGTAAATAGAGTTCAAGGTAATAAGGACATGACATAAGTAAAGATAAAGCCACCACTAAACCTAGAGACTACCAATAAATTAATTAAAGGCCAAGGCACCCCCAATTTATCTAAATAATCTGCCCACCTCACCATCAAGGATACTTGAATAATGAGATGGAGATTTTGGACTCAAACAAGCTGCTTTTCTATTGATTCACTTCAAATTTCGATGATCCCTAATGGATACAAACTTTGCAATTTATAGAGAAAGGGGTTTAACTATTAATCAAATGAAAAACACTAAGTATTAAACTAGTATACTTAACCTTTAAACATTAAAGCTTAAACATACAGAAAATTAAATAAGAAATATAAAAAGACTAGGCTTTGTTTAGTACTAGTTTAACCCATTTGATGATTCATCTTCCACAATTAACTACATGCTCATGCTTGGACTTCCTAAGTGATGATGACTTAGAAAGACTTCGATGTATTGAATTAAAGCTTAAGAGTTTATAAATCTCATGGAGCATTAATAGAGGAAATCAATAGCTAATTCGTGCCCCTTAGACTGCCTTCAGGTGAAGTTTCAAAGTTACCACCAAGGGTTTGGCAGGTTGCTAACTTTGGCTAGGTGCTGACTTTCGCAGACTCTCTAGAACATCATCACAATCTTTGGACTGACTTTGAATTGGTGATAGGAAAGTTTCCACTCCTTCCCCCCTCCTTGTACAAGATTTGACCCCAAATCTTCATCATCTTCTAAATAAAGCATGACATCACCTACAATGAAAGTAGAGGACACACCAAAGTCTTCGAGTGTCTCATCTTGTATGCATTGTCATTGACCTTTTCCAACACTTTGAAAGGTCCATTTCCCTACCTATTAGCTTATTTCTTTTCCTTGAGGGAAATCTTTCTTTCCTCTAATGTAACCAAACTAAATTGCTAGGATTAAACAAAGGAGCTTTTTTATTCTTGTTGACTCTTATCTGATACATATCCTTAATCTTTTCAATTTTAGCCTTTATTTGTTGATGAAACTTCTTCATCAATTTGGCCATTTTCAACTTCAAAACGCACTCTAGACTTAACAGGAAGAGGTATAAAGTCAAGAGAAGTTAGAGGACTGACACCATAATTTGCCTCAAAGGGAAGAATGAGTGGTGGCAAAGGGAGTCCTATTGCAGATAAATTTATCATGCGAAAGTTTAACATCCAATTCCCTCACATTTTTGTTCATCAAAGTCCTAAGCAAAGTGGAGAGGGTCTTCTTTTTCACTTTAGTTTACCCATCGGTTTGAGGATGATAGGCGATGCTAAATAATAGCTTGGTGCCCAATGGCTTTCATAAGCATCTCTAAAAGTGGCCTACAAACTTAGTATCTCAATGATACATAATGCTCTTTTGAATTTCATGTAATTTGATGATCTAGTTCAAATAGAGATGAGCAATGTAAGAAGTACGATCACTCTTGTTGTAAGACACAAAGTGAGCCATCTTAGTGAACCAATTAACTACCACCATAATAGCATCATAACCTTCTTTAGGTTCTCTGAAGAGCAATAATAAGGCCCATACTCACACTTTTCAAGGTCGTTGAGGTACTGGAATAGGACAACAAAAGCCTTATTGATTTAGAGAGTACACAACCACAAGAGGGGGGTGAATTGTGGTGTCCGATTTTCGCAATATGCTGGCAAACAGTCTTGAGACCCTGTTCGCACATACTGTTCCTGAGTTGTGCAGAAGTGAAAATTCAACAAAATTAAGTGCGGAAATAATGGACACAGGATTTTTTATGTGGAAACACCTCTAGCCCAACTGAGGTGAAAAAACCACGACCTACCTCCTCTAGGATTTACACACTTCACTAAACGGGCTAAACACGTTACATTAGTAACACACCTTGTTACAACTTGTAACACACGTAACCGTCTTCCCTAAGACAAGTTACCCCACGCCCAAAATCCCCTTGATTTGGACACACACTCTACTCACTCTTGCGAAAGAAGAATATAAAGAAAAACACCCTATTACAATGCTTCTCAACTAAGCTAGTATAGGATACAATGAAATCCTAGTATGCCAACTTTGAAAGCTCAAATAACTCACTCACTAGACACGGTTTTCTGTTCAAACTTTTAAGCTCATGAACACTGAATTTTTCTTTTTGAAAACCGATTCTTCTATTGTTCTAAGAAGCTACTTTATATAGTGCTTGGAAAAACAATTCCTCAAATTTTTAGAAACTAAAATCCCTAAAGAATATAGAATTCTTTAGCCACAAGGGATGAGGAAACATGAGTTGGAAACACTTCCTAAACCGCGTGCATAAGGCAGTGATTCTCAGCAACTAGCCCATGTTTTTCTCAACAACCTTATCCACTTGCCAAAAATTGGATATTCTTTTTATTCAAAAAAGATTTTGCAAATCCCCTTAGATTTTAATAACCGTTTTTAGGATAAGGGGTAAGATACTACAAAAAAAAATCTTTCTTGCAAATCCTTGAAGAAGCTGCTCAAAATTCAAAAGATAAAAATCGTGCAAAACATTTTTTCGCAACTTATTCTGGAAACACCCTGATCACCCTGTTTCCAGGATTGTTCTGAAGGGTGATCCGAAATATTTTCAAAAAGAAAACAAAACCGTTTCAAGTAAGTGGTAAGTTAAGACTTTCTGATTGGCATATTAACGAGAGTCTAAAAATATAAAACCAAATTAAATCAAGACATCTTGTTGTAACCACTAGTCATCTTGTAGAGAGACGAATCTACTGCAAACACTTCACAGAACCTGTTCCTCACGGCTGCACTTATATCCTATGCTTCAAACACTTCACAGGACATGTTTCAAACACCTTACAGAGCCTGTTCCTTATGGTTGTTCTTACATCGCTGACTTGAGTACCTGTTCTTGATAAACCATTAGTCAAGCAGTTTTAATATATTGAAAAATAGCAGTAAGGCCCTGTTGGTAAAGCCTGTTTGGAACAACAACAACTACTGCAACACTTGGATTTGTTATCATCAAAACCTTATACATTCTAACAAATTTCCCCTTTTTGATGATGACAAACCAAGTGACCATATTGACTTTCAAGGACAATTGAAGTGATTAGTGCCAATTATTTATAGGACCGACAATTCACATGAAGCAGTTAGTATCGAAAAAGTGTAAGAATTTTAACTCGTCCATGGCAAAACTAAAATAATATTGGTCAACCTATCTTCCCCCTTGTGGCATCATTAAAAAGTAGGGGCGAACAGTCAAACATAGGGTGTTTGCTATCACCACCACTTGGGTAATGGGGGGAAGTCAACAGGCAATACACTCAAGTCTGTTGGTACGGTAATGAGATTGGCCATCCTAGTCACACACAAGCCATTCACAACAGAAAGCAAGCAAGGCAAAGCCAATCAAAAAACAAGATAACCTATTATTCATCAAAAGAGTGCAACAGAAAAGTACAAACGGAGAGGGAAGGAGAACCAAGAGAAGTTAGAGACAGCCTATGAGAACAACAGATAGGAACGGCTTATGGGGGGTGATTAGGGAGCAGGAGGGGCAAATTTGACAGAGAGGGAAGAAAGAAGGGCGAGGTGATCTTCATGGCGTTTAGTGTTTAGAGCTTTTTCCTCGTCCAGGGCAGCCTTTACAGCAGTAAGCTCAGCACTGAGTCGAGAGTTATCTTCCAAAGCAGCCTCAAGCTTGACTGAGGAACTGCCAGGAACAGGAGGACGGGGTGTTCTGGTCCCCTGTTCTGAGGCAGACCCCTCAATCAAAGCATACCCACTCCCCATAAGGGTGTTGCTCCCAATCTCATCGATGAACTGAGCTGCCACCTTCTTCTGTAGAGTCACCCCAAAGTGCTCAAACACACTAGTCAGGAAGAAGCCGTACCCCAGATCATGTTCCCTGGAGGTGTTTGCAATTCTTGCAATATGTCGAATCATGATGGCGGGAAGGTTGATTTGCTCTTCCTTGTCCATCAGATTCATCAAACACTGATCCATGAAATTAGCAAGATTGCGACCCTGGCCCCGAGGAATGACATTCTTGATAATAAACCAAAATATCAATTGATGGAGCGATGTCATGTCCCCTTTCTTTACAGACTTGGGTGTTTGGAGGCTTGATTGCTGGCTAAATTTTTGGGCGAGCTCCAGCAGCCTGGCTGTCCCTAGAATAGTCTTGTCTTCTCTTAAATATATATCAAAGCCCGTGGAGAGAATCCCCAGAATTTCCCCTAATATCTTCGCATCAAAGCGAAGCTGTTGCCCATTAACAATACTTGTCACCACTCCTGCGGTGACAGTGTAGTTGGCATAGAACTCTGCCAACTCATGTACAGAACACCCCAGCTGGGTGTTTGTAAACAACTCATACCACCCCTGTGCACGCAGCTTGTGCAGAAACACCCCCAGACCCTGTTCCTCAAAATATTTTACCTTGATAATTTTGCCCCTGACTACCCGTCTCTGAAGCAGTTGGGTCAGTTTGGCTGAGATTGCGGACGGGGTAGACTTCTTGGCTCTTTTAGGTTGAGGCTCAGTAGGAGGGTCTTGGTGGAGGCGTGTTTGAGAGAGGCTTTTCTCTTGGGAGTTTTGAGGGGTGATGGTTTGGAGGGTAAAGTGGAGGTCGATTTTGGTGCAGGCAGAGGCTTATCCTCTGAGGACTCTGAGAACACGGGAGTGCCCTATTTGAAGGTGGTGTTCTCAGTGTCGCTATCTGATGAAGACTCAGAGGAGGAATCAATTTCCTCAACAACAGGGGATAATTGTTTGGCAGGACGAGGTGTGGAGTGAAAGGCAATTCGGGCTGATTTTCAAGTTGGCCTGGTTATGGGTTTGGCCGAAGAGGAGATTTGTGGTTTTGGTTTGGCAAGGGTTTCACTTTTTGAGGGTTCTTCAGTCTGGCCGCTTTTAGACCTTGATGGTGGTCGTGTTCTTGGCATTCTAGTACACCTAGCCACAATTTTGTATCGTTTACGTTTCTCACCGGTTGGTGGTACCGGTGTGGATTGTTCAGGCTTCACAGGAGACTCCTCCATTTGACCACTACTTTCCCCTTCTTCTTTTGACAAATCTCCCCTAGGTCATCCCTAAAAACCTCAGACCCTGTTTCCGGCCCTGTTCCCTGCTCTGGAAACAGCCCAAGCGAACTGATATCATCTAGTCCATGATCGAACAGAAAGATTTCATCTAAAGGCCCAATTTCTCTTTCAAATGCCCCAACAGGTTCTTGGGGTTTACATGCCCCCGTTTCTCCAAACAAAATCAATTCCCACCCAAATTTGTAAGGGATGTCTTCCAATTTCAGATTCACTGTTCTAAGGTCGATGCTTTTCAAAAACCCAAAGGGTTTATAGACAATGGGTCGAGAAGGTTCAGTAGTTTTACCTTCCATAAGGGCCGTCAGAAATTGTGTAGGCGCAAACAGGACTGTGGCTGTTTGCAAGGCTGTGCCCTGTGTCTGGTTGCCCTGAGTCAAGGTCGAGGAGCTCTCAGAGCTAATGGGAGACGCCATTTTTCAGAGGAAGGAGAGAGATTAGGGTTTCTTGAACAGAGTTTCAGAGCAAGAGAGTTTCGGTGGAGGTGAGAGATTGAGCAAGAAAGCTTTAAAGAGAGAGAGAGACATGCGAAATCTTTAAAAGATTTTGCCCGTTTTGCAACGGGCTTTTGCATTTATTTAGGCCGCGCACGCCTCAGGAAGAGATTAGCAATTTTCAATTTGTTGCACATATTTGACAAACAAGAGGCGTACCTGTTCCTGGTGCTTGTTCTTGAGGTTACTTGCTCGGTAACATGGGACAATAAAGGCAATCTCATTAGACCTCAACAAGTGTCAGCAGGTTGCAAACCTCACATATGCTAAACATAGCACAGAAGTTGATTGCAAACAAAAAATTTTAACATGTTGTACCCGTAACTTTTAAATTTTGCAAACAGGGTGAGAGAACAGGATGGTCAGGTTGTTCTAATTAAACCTAGTTCGAGTCTATTCCTTTCAAATTATTCTCTACTCAATGCCTTGGTGAATATGTCAGTAATTTGATTTTTAGTGGCACAGAAATTCATTAAGATCACTCCTTTTCCAACATTGTCTCTTAAGAAATGATGACGAATGTCAATATGTTTTGTTCTTTTGTATTGACATGGATTTTTGACAATATTAATTGCACTTGTATTGTCACAATAAATAGTAATGCATCCTATGTCAACACAAAAGTCCTTGAGTTGTTGTCTTATCCATAATAACTGAGCACAGCAAGATGCAGCTGCGACATATTCAGCTTCTGCTGTGGACAAGGCAACAGAGAGTTGTTTCTTGGTTGCCCAAGATACCAAACAAGGTCCAAGAAAGTGAGCCATACCTGAGGTGCTTTTCCTATCAACCAAGAAACTTTTGACATCCATTTGATACAACTTGATCTCCATGTGGGCTGCAAAAGCTATCAAAATTCGAATGGCTTCCATCCTTACAACAGGTGCAAAGGTCTCTTCTTAATCAATTCTCTCTTCTTGGTTGTAGCCTTGAACCACCAGCCGGGCCTTGTTCCTAGTGACTGTTTCGCACTCATTTAGCTTGTTACGAAACACACACTTGGTTCTAATGATTGTTCTATCCTCTGGCCATGGCACAAGGTGCCATACCTTGTTCCTTTCGAACTGATGGAGTTCTTCTTGCATGGCTGTGACCCAATCTGAATCCGTAAGAGCTTCATTAATATTCTTAGGCTCAATTTTTGAGAGAAAAGCATAGAAAGCACAGAAATTTTTAAGCCTAGATCTAGTTTGAACTCCTGCATTAATATCAAACAAAATTTGATCAAGAGGGTGTGAACTTTGGTATTTCCATGATCGTGGTGAAAGTGGGGTCATAGACTCGCTCTCCATCCTAGCTGGAATACTCAGTGAAACAGGTTCTGGACCTATTCTCGAGCCTGTTTGGGAGCTTGTTTCTGAATGTATCCCTGAAGGGTTCGGCTGATGTTGTCCCGAACAGGGTTCCACTCTGTTTCCCCCTGTTTGGTTCACACCTTGCTTACCTTCCTGAAGAACAGCTTCAGGTCTTAATCCCTCAGGTTGATCCTTACCTTGATCATCTTGAAGTAGCACGTCTTTTCTAACAAGACCTAGTTCGAGGTCTTCTTCCTGTGCATCATTCTCACTTAGAGAGTTTGTTTCATCAAAAAGCACATGCACACTTTCCTCAACACACAAGGTTCTCTTATTAAACACTTTGTATGCCTTACTATGTGAGAAGTAACCAAGGAATATTGCTTCATCACTCCTTGGATCAAATTTCTCTAAGGCATCCTTTCCATTATTATGCACAAAACATTTGCAACCAAATACTCTTAAATGCAAAATATTTGGTTTTCTTCCTTTGAGGAGCTCATAAGACGTTTTGTTAAGAATAGGTCTAATCATGCATCTATTTACAATGTAACATGATGTGTTCAAAGCTTCAGCCCAGAAGTTTCTAGGAAGACCACTAGCAACAAGCATTGTTCTAGTCATGTCTTCTAGAGCGCGATTTTTGCGTTCTACCACCCCGTTCTGTTGGGGTGTTCTTAGAGCTGAAAAATTATGATCAACACCATGCTCATTACAATAACCAGTGAAGCTTGAATTTTCGAATTCTGTCCCATGGTCAGACCTTAAGCATACCAAGGAATGTCCTACTCTCTTTTCAATCTTTTTAATGAAAGTAAGAAATTTTTCAAAGGTTTCATCTTTAGAAGCCAAAAACAAAGTCCAAGTGAAACGAGAGTAGTCATCCACTATCACAAGCACATACCTCTTGCCACCTCGGCTCATGATCCTCATTGGACCACATAGATCCATATGTATCAATTCAAGAGGTCGAGTAGTGCTTACACACTTTTTAGACTTAAATGAATTTTTGACTTGTTTACCTTTGGCACATGCATCACATGCCTTGTCATCATTGAATTTGATGGAAGGTAAGCCAACCACTAAATCTTTGGTTACAAGTTTGTTCAAAAGAGAGTGGCTTGCATGACCTAGTCTTTTGTGCCAAAGCATAACATCATCATTTAAGGCACTCAAACAAGTCAAATTATTTTGGGGAAGAGTGGAGATACACACTTTATAAACATTCTTGTGTCGCTTCCCCCTCAACACAACATCTCCTGTGTTCATATTCACAACCAAGCAACGTGTTGGTGAGAACACTACTAGGTTGTCTTTGTCGCACAGTTGGGACACACTTAGCAAGTTGTGTTTTAATCCATCCACAAAATAAACATTGTCAATTGAATGGGAGAGTGACTCACCTATATTACCTATGCCGACAATTGTCCCAGATTTGTCGTTTCCAAATGCCACACTCCCACCTTCTGAAGCTGTAAGTGAGAGAAAATTGGATCTTTCACCAGTCATATGCCTCGAACATCCACTGTCAATATACCATAGCTGCTTGTTCCCTAGACTATTCCCTGCACTGTTTGCTGAGTTGTTTGCTGGGTTGTTCTCTCTCACTTCAGCCTGCAAAACAAATCAAGGGTTAGTTTTAGGAACCCAGATCCACTTGGGTCCCATTCCTTTAGACGTACAAATCTCATCTTTCCTAACCCATATTTGTTTTACATGAACTGTGTTCCTTTCAATGGCATACTTTTTTATAGGACAAGCATATCGATAATGCCCCGTTTTACCACAATGAAAGCAAACAATATTTTCAGGTAATCCCACATATTTTTTATTCACTGGGTAGGTCATCTTAGGCACAAAACCTAGTCCTCTTCTATTTCGACTATGATGAGTGTTTAACCATTCAAACGCCCTTGAGGACCTGTTCCAGAGCTTGTTTGTGGCAAGGTCTGATTCCAAGTGTTTTATTTTCTCAAGCACGTTTTTATTTTCTTCCAGCAAAGACTCGACCTTGCCTTTTAAGTCAAGGGATTCTTTTTCTAGCTCAGTCAGTTTAGTGGAACAAGTCTCTTCTTTCATGAGTAGAGTTTCTTTAAGCACATTGATGCTTTCATGCAAGCCAAGAGTCTCTTTCTCAACTTCAAGTTTTTCCAATTTAAGGGTTTCATTTTCAAGTTCTAGATCTCGAACATCCCTTTTTAATTCAGCACATATATCCATTATAGTGTACACTAATTCCTCAAGAGTTGATTTATTTAGACCCCGTACCTTGTTCTTGAGTTGAGTCAGACTGTCTGTTGATCCATCATCTGAATCAGTGTCACTTCTTGCCATGAGTGCTACATCAGCTTCCCCAGCTTCAGACCCTTCCTCATCCTTGCTTGAATCTTCCCAGGCCGCGAGTATAGCTTTTGAGAACCTTTTCGCTGAGCTGCTTACACCCTGTTTCTTCCCCTATTTTCTAGGGTGTTCGGGTTCTTGTTCTTCCTTGTGCAGTGGGCAGTTTCTCACAATGTGGTCCAGTTTGCCACACTTGAAACACTCGGAGAACTATTCCCGAGAGGTGTTCCTAGCCTTGCTGAAGTCCCTCCTTTTGCTATTTTCTTTGACTTTCTTGAAGAACTTCTTGAACTTTTGAGTGAGCATGGCAATCTCCTCCTCATCAGAATCAGAATCATCTTCTAAGGCCTTTAGTGCAAGACCTCGATCTCTCTTTGTCTCATCTTTCTGCTGAGAATTTTTCCTAAGTTCATATGTTTGGAGGTTGCCAATCAGCTCATCTAGGGTGATCTTGTTCATGTCCTTAGCTTCTTGGATGGCCGTTACTTTCGCTTCCCAAGAATGAGGTAAAATTCTTAGAATCTTCCTCACCAATTCTTCGGTGGTGAAGGATTTTCCTAGGGATTTCAGCTCATTCGTTATGTGAGTGAAGCGAGTGTACATGTCCATCACACTTTCACGATCACCCATCTCAAACAGCTCATACTTTCTCATAAGCAATTCAATCCGGGATTGCTTTACCTGATTGGTCCCTTCGTGAGCTACTTGCAAAGCATCCCAGATTTCCTTGGCCGACTCACATTCAGATATGCGAGTATATTCATCAGGACCTAGGCCGAAATATAGGAGTTTCTTGGCCTTGGCATTCTTCTCCATCATCTCGTAATCTTCAGCATTGAATTCCTTAGGCTCCTTGGGGATTGACTTTCCATCTTCAGTGATTTTCTTAGGGATGAGTGGTCCATTCTTGATGAGCATCCATAACTCATAATCCTCGGCTTCGATGTAGTTTTCCATTCTGTTGATTATATTTAGTTTTGATGATAACAAATCCAAGAGTAACATATTTGTCTAAGTAATGTTGTTCCAAACAAGCTCTCCAAACAGGGCCTAATACACCGTTGTTCCTACACCGCTGTTTGTGATATTTTATTAACCTGGTGGCTAAATGTTGAGAACAAGTCTTAGGAACAGGTTCCGAGCTTCAGTGACACAAGATCAGCAAACAACACATGGTTTAAGTCTTGAGGAACATTCAGCTACACAAGATCACCCAAGGAATCAAGGTGACCAAGGTGTTTTGGAGCAGCATATTCACTCTTAACAAGACAACTAATTCTTACAAGGAGTCTTGGTTAATTTAGTTTTTATCTTTTAGACTCTTGTTAATATGCCAATCTTGAAAGTATCATTTTTAGCACTTCTTGAAAACGGTTTTCGAAAAGTTGCTTTGGGACACCATTTCCAAACAACCCTGCAAACAGGGTGCCTAGGGTGTTCTCAAAAACTACAGCAGCTACATCAGTCTTATCTGGAAATTTGCTTCGGTTGGCTGCCAGATCTAAAAAGATTTGTTTTGAATTTGAAAAAAAAACCATTTTTGCTAAAGATTTCTCTTGAAAGATTCTTATCCCTTATTTTTAGGTCTTGATTGAATTTGGGATAAATCAAGATTTTATCCTTTTCAAGCTAGATTACTCGGCCAAGATATTTTAAGAAAATCTTCTCTCCTCTCTTAGCCGTTGGAAATCTTTGGTGAATCTTCTAAGCGACTAAAAATAGAGGATTTTCCCTATCTTTTGAAAAGAATAGCCGTTGGGTTGTGCGTTTAAATATTGAAATTCTCTCTCCCATTTGACAATCCGGTTTTTACAAAGAAGTAAGAGATTTTTAGAGCTGAATTTCAAAAGAGAAAAACCGTGAGAAGATTGTGCTTAATTGAGCTTTCAATTTCTTGGCATAATAGGACTTCATTGTACCTTACATCTGCTTAAGTCAGAAGCACCCCAGTAAGGTGTTTTGTACCCCTGTTCTCAGAACAGAAAGTGAGTGAGTGTGTCCTCAGTCGTGTGGACTTTGGACGTGTCCTATCTGGTGAGATTGGACGTGGTGTAACCTGTCTTAGGGAAGAAGGTTACGTGGGTTACAAGTTGTAACAAGGAGTGTTGCTTTTGTAACGTTTTCAGCCCGTTAGTGAAGTGGTTAAATCCTACACGAGGTAGGTCGTGGTTTTTCACACCTCAGTTGGGCTAGAGGTGTTTTCCACGTAAAAATTGTGTGTACTTTATTTCCGCATTTATTACTTTGAATTTCGCTACTGAATCAATTGAGAACAACCGCTACAAACAAGGCGTAAGGTTGTTTATGATTTACAAACAATCTCTGCAATCAAGTGCTACGGTTGTTTGTCAGTTATTAGGCGAAAATCGACCACCACAATTCACCCCCCTCTTGTGGTTGTGTACTCTTGGAATTCAACAAGTGGTATCAGAGCGGGTTCTCTCAAAAGGGCTAACACCTTGAGAGATTCTGAAGATGAGTACACCACAAGGAATCCTTGAAGGGAAATCCATTACTCGTCCACCCTATTTCAACGGCCGACATTATAGTTGGTGGAAGAATATGATGGAGAACTATATTCAGGCAGAAGATTATGAATTATGGATGCTCATCAAGAACGGGCCCCTTGTTCCCACCAAGGTGCTTGAAGATGGTAAGAAGGTTCCCAAGGAACCCATAGAGTTTGATGGTGAAGACTATAAGAAAATGGAAAAGAATGCCAAGGCCAAGAAGCTATTATATTTTGGCCTAGGTCCAGATGAATATACACGTATCTCGGAGTGTGAGTCAGCTCAGGAGATATGGAATGCCCTCCAAGTAGCTCATGAAGGAATAAGTCAAGTCAAACAATCACGTATTGAGCTACTTATGAGGCAATATGAGTTGTTTGATATGGGTGATCGTGAGAACGTGATGGATATGTACACACGCTTCACCCACATAACAAACGAGCTAAAATCCCTGGGAAAATCCTTCACCACAGAAGAGCTGGTGAGGAAGATTCTAAGGATTTTGCCTCGGTCTTGGGAAGCGAAGGTGACAGCCATCCAAGAAGCTAAAGACATGAACAAGATCACCCTCGACGAGTTGATTGGCAATCTTCAAACCTATGAACTCAGAAAGAACTCACAACAAAAAGAGGAGCAGAAGAAGGATCGTGGGCTTGCCTTGAAAGCACAAGAGGATGATGACTCTGACCTTGAGGATGAAGAGATGGCCTTAATGACAAGAAAGTTCAAGAAATTCTTCAAAAAGGTCAAAGAAAACAGCAAAAGAAAAGACTTCAGTAAGTCCAGAAACACCCCCCGAGAACAGTTCACAGGGTGTTTCAAGTGTGGCAAACCAGATCACATTGTGAAGAACTGTCCACTACTTCGAGAAGAGCAAGAGCAAGAACACCCCAGGAAACAAGGTAGAAAACAAGCTGCAAGCAGTTCTGGGAGATGATTCTCGAAGGCTATGCTTGCTGCCTGGGAAGATTCCTCTGAGGATGAAGGTGAGTCTGAAACTGATGAAGGTGCTGTAGCTCTCATGGCACAAAGTGACGCGGATTCAGATGATGAATCAACAAACAGTCTTATTGATCTCAAGAACAAGGTACGTGGTCTCAATGAAGCAACTCTCGAAGAACTTTTGTATACCTTGATGGATACTTGTGCTGAATTGAAACGAGATGTCCGAGACCTAGAACTAGAAAATGAGATCCTTAAAAATGAAAAACTGGGCTTACATGAAAATATTAATACGCTCAAAGAAAACCTCTTTATAAAAGAAGGAGATTATTCTCGAATAGAGGAAAAACTCTTTGAGGTGGAAGGAATGGTTGAGTCCTTGCTCAGGGAGAACAAGGGTTTGCATGCTAATATAAAAAAACTGGAAACCGAGCTTATCACAACCAAGCGCTGGAACAAGTCCTCACAAGCCCTTGATTGGTTAAACACTCACCACAGTCGAAACAAAAAGGGACTTGGATATAAGCCTAAACGAACAGTTTACCCAATTCATAGAAAGTATGTGGGATTACCTGAAAACATTATTTGCTTTCATTGTGGTAAAACTGGTCACTATCGATATTCATGTCCTCTGAGAAGGTATGTCATTGAAAAAAATGAAAGGTATGTGAAACAAATCTGGATTAGAAAAGATGAGCTTTACTTGTCTAAAAGAATGGGACCCAAGTGGATCTGGGTTCCCAAAACTAACCTGTGATTTGTTTTGCAGGCTGAAGTGAGGGAGAACAACCCCACAAATAGCCCAACAAACAGGGTAAGAAACACCCTGTCAAACAGATCAGAAAATAACCTTGAAAATAGGCAGCTGTGGTATGTTGATAGTGGGTGTTCGCGGCATATGACTGGAGAAAAATCAAACTTTCTCTCACTTACAGTTTCAACCAGTGGGAGCGTGGCTTTTGGCAACGGCAAGTCTGGGACAATTGTCGGTGTAGGTAGCATTGGTAAAACTCTCTCCCACTCAATTGATAATGTGCACTTAGTTGATGGTTTAAAGCATAATTTACTAAGTGTGTCCCAACTGTGTGACAAGAACAACCTAGTGGTGTTCTCACGAACACATTGCTTGGTTGTCAATGTCAACACAGGAGATGTCGTATTAAGGGGGAAGCGACACAAAAATGTTTACAAAGTATGTATTTCCACTCTTCCCCAAAACAACCTGACTTGTTTGAGTGCTGTGAATGATGACATAATGCTCTGGCACAAGAGACTAGGTCATGCAAGCCTTACTCTTTTAAACAAACTTGTTTCAAAAGACCTGGTTATTGGACTACCTTCCATCAAATTTAATGATGACAAGGTATGTGAAGCTTGTGCAAAAGGCAAACAAGTTAGATCTTCTTTTAAATCGAAAAAATGTGTAAGCACTACTCGACCTCTAGAATTATTACACATTGATTTGTGTGGTCCCATGAGGATAACTAGTAGAGGTGGGAAAAAGTATGTGCTTGTTGTAGTAGGATGATTACTCTCGATTTACTTGGACCTTGTTTTTGGCATCCAAAGATGAAACCTTTGAGAATTTTATTGCCTTTCTCAAAAACGTTGAAAAGAGAGTAGGACACTCCTTAATTAGCTTGAGATCTGATCATGGAACTGAGTTTGAAAATGCAAGTTTTATCAACTATTGTAATGAACATGGTGTTGATCATAACTTCTCAGCTCCAAGAACACCCCAACAAAATGGGGTGGTTGAGCGCAAAAATCGCACCCTGGAAGACATGACCAGAACAATGCTTATTGCTAGTGGTCTTCCTAGGTATTTCTGGGCAAAAGCATTGAACACCTCATGTTACATTATAAATAGATGCATGATCAGACCCATTTTGAACAAAACTCCTTATGAACTTTTCAAGGGCAGAAAACCCAATATTACGCACCTAAGAACATTTGGTTGTAGGTGTTTTGTGCATAATAATGGGAAGGATGCCTTAGGAAAGTTTGACCCTAGGAGTGATGAGGCAATATTTTTTGGCTATTCTTCTCACAGCAAGGCATACAAAGTCTTTAACAAAAGGACCTTGTGTGTTGAGGAAAGTGTGCATGTGCTTTTTAATGAATCTAACTTGTTGAGTGAGAATGATGCACAGGAAGATGAACTTGAATTAGGTCTTGTTCGAAAAGAAGTGTTGCTCCAAGATAAACGAGGTAAGAACACCATGGAGAAAACAACTCCTGAAGGCGTTCCTCAGAACAGCAGGCAAGGTGAACACCAAACAGGGGGAAACACCGTTGAACCCTGTTCGGGACCATGTTCTTCAGGAACAGGCTTACAAACAGGTGCAGAAACAGGCTCAGGAGATGATCGTAAGCTTGATATTACGACTAGAGTAGAGCATGGGTCTGTGGATCCTCTTACTCCACGACCATGGAAGTACCATAGTTCGCACCCCCTTGATCAAATTCTGTCTGATATTAACAGTGGAGTGCAAACTAGGTCTAAGCTTAAGAATTTCTGTGCTTTCTATGCTTTTCTCTCTAATATTGAGCCAAAGAGTGTGAATGAAGCTATTGCAGATTCAGATTGGGTCACGGCAATGCAAGAAGAGCTCCATCAATTTGAAAGAAACATACACCCAATTTAGCCTTATGGTATCCTAGAGGTTGCAATTTTGATCTTGTTGGATATGCTGATGCTGACTATGCTGGACTCCTAGTTGATAGAAAGAGTACCTCAGGTATGGCTCACTTTCTTGGACCTTGTTTGGTATCTTAGGCTACCAAGAAGCAACATTCTGTTGCCATGTCCACAGCAGAAGCTGAATATGTTGCAGCAGCTTCATGTTGTGCTCAACTGTTGTGGATAAGGCAACAGCTTAAGGACTTTTGTGTTGACACTGGATGCATTCCTATTTTTTGTGATAATACAAGTGCAATTAACATTGCCAAAAATCCATGTCAACATAAAAGAACAAAGCATATTGACATTCGACATCATTTCTTGAGAGATAATGTTGAAAAGGGTTTAATCTCTATGAATTTTTGCACAACGGAAAATCAAATTGCTGATATATTCACTAAGGCACTAGCTAGAGATCAATTTGAGAGAAATAGACTGGAACTAGGGTTGGTGAGAACACCCTGAGATACCTGTTTTCAGAACATGAACTGGGTTTGGTAAGATCAACCTTTACACCCTGTTCTCTTCCCCTGTTTGCAAATCTTATTAACAACGGATGTGATTGCATACACTCGAATTGCGTGCATTTTGTCTCTACTTATCCACTTAGTGCAGCATAAGGGGATGTACTGGAGCCGCCTTAATACCATTAAGTCCAATCAAGATCAGACGGCAAAGAACAGGCATAACAAAGAGAACAGGTACGCCCCTTGGTTGCTCGATGTATTTTCTTTCCTTTTCAAGGAACAAGCTTTTAATGCTCACACCCGGTGCAAACCGAGAAATCTTCTAAAGATTTTGGGTGCTCTCTCTCTCTCTCTCTCTCTCTTTATATGCCCTGTTCTCAGTTCTGCCGTTCATCTCGCACACAAGCAAAACCTGAAAACCCTGCAAAAACCTTAAACCCTAATCTCTCTCTTCTAGCAACAATGGCTCCCAACAACTCCTCTCAATCAAAAACCCTCGTTCTTGCGTCCTCAATCCCTGCTCCCCCTCGCCCAATCCTGTACAAGCCTTTCAAATTCCTGAAAAGCTTGTCCCTACAATCAGTGCGAATGCGGATGGATGATATTCCCTTCGAGTGTGGAAGGGAATTGGTGTTCTTTGTAGGGACAATTGCTTGTCCCATTAAAGTCGAGTCAAAGGGTACACTATCGAGGTCTCAAGACCAACTCTTGGAAACCCCTGAAGGGTTTAATTTTGAGCTCTGTTCTTCTGGGTTGTTTCCTGACACAGCGACAGAAACAGGGGCTGCCTCTGTCGAAGGTGTGTATATGGAGGATCTGAATGTCGACTTCCAAGGGAAGTCGAATGAGATATCCGAGGAGAGTTTAGAGAAGGATTCTCTCCCTGAGACTGAAACCCCCACTCCGGTCGCTCAAACTGGAGAGAAAAGGAAAAGGGTGAAAATAGTGGCCAGGCGTAGCAGAACGCCAAGAACAAGGCCACAACCAAGGTCTCAGCCCTCTCAAACTCCCTCTTCTCCACAATCCTCCAAGCCTTCTCGCAAATCTGCGAGAATAGCTTTTCAATCCTCTCACCGTATCTCCAAACCCTCTGCTCCTGTCATCGAGGAGATTTCCTCCTCTTCTACCGAAGGGTTCTCGAGTTCTGACTCTGAGAACACCACCTTCAAACAGGGGACACCGGTGTTCTCCGAGTCTTCTGAAGAACAAGCCCCTCCAAAATCAACCACTAAACCTGCTGTGAAGCCCTCTCCTGCAAAAACACCCCTCAAGCGAAAGCCCAGAACAGCCCCCCTACCAGAAGCTACCACCTCTGTTCCTGCCCCCAAACGCCCAAAGCAGTTCACTCCCTCTCCTATGTCTGACAAACATGCGCAGTTGCTTAAGCGCAATGTCGTCAGGGGGAAGGTAGTGAATGTAAGCTTTTTCGAGGAATAGGGTCTGGGGGTGTTCCTGACCAAGTTGCACGCTCAAGGCTGGCTCGACTTGTTTGCAAACACCCAGCTGGGGTGTTCTGTGCCTGAGTTGGCTGAGTTTTACGCCAACTGCAATGTCACCGAAGGGGTGGTGACTAGTTTTATGAATGGGCAACGCATTAAGGTTAATGCGCCCACATTTGGGAAAATTTTGGGAGTACCCTCCCAAGGCTTTGACGTGTATGTGAGGGAAGACAAAACAGCCCTAGAAACAGCCAGGCTCCTAGAGGTGTCCCAACGTCTCCGTGAAAAACAGGGCCTGAGAACACCCCTCTCTGTTAAGAAGGGTGAAATGACCTCCCTGCACCAATTATTGTTTATGTTCACTATCAAGAACATAATTCCGCGAGGTCAAGGGCGAAACTCAGCTGATGCCCTCGATCAATGCCTGGTGGACTTACTGGATCGGGAGGAACCAATCAACCTCCCTGCAATCATGATTCGCCACATAGGGCGAATTGCGAACACCACCTGGGCCCATGATCTTGGATATGGGTTTTTGCTGACAAGGGTGTTTGAGCACCTAGGGATAGTGCTCACACGGCGAGTGGAGGCCCAAGTCGTTGATGAGATTGGGATTGACACTCTGCTCGGGTGTGGCTATGAGGTTGGCGAAGGGTCAGTCTCCAAACAGGGTCGTCGACCACCTCGACCACCTGTTTCTGGGCAACCTTCCATCAAACTTGAGGCTGTTCTTGAGGACAATGCTCGCCTCAAGGACGAGCTCTCAGCTGTCAAGGCTGCTCTTGCTGAGGAGCAAGCCCTCTCCGCCAAACGCCATGAGGAATTGCTTGCCCTTCTCTCCATTCTTGCCCCCAGCATTCCTCCTCTGCAAACGAGACCACCCCCTGCAACCTGATTCTCTAGGCTGTTCTCTTGTCTCCTCCTCCCATCTTCGTTTTTGGCATTGTACTATTTTTAATGCAGTATCTCCTTAATGATGCTTCTTGCACCTTATGCTCTATATTTATTTTCTTGCATTCATACTGTTGTTTATACTTTTTAATGATGCCAAAAGGGGGAATAAGACCATATGAATAAAACCATATGACGTGCTCTATGACCTAGCACCTAGAGGATCCCTATCAGCATTATTAAACGTTGTTAAGCTTTTTAATTTTGTCAATATGGTCACTTGGTTTGTCATCATCAAAAAGGGGGAATTTGTTGATTATATTTAGTTTTGATGATAACAAATCCAAGAGTAACATATTTGTCTAAGTAATGTTGTTCCAAACAAGCTCTCCAAACAGGGCCTAATACACCGTTGTTCCTACACCGCTGTTTGTGATATTTTATTAACCTGGTGGCTAAATGTTGAGAACAAGTCTTAGGAACAGGTTCCGAGCTTCAGTGACACAAGATCAGCAAACAACACATATGGTTTAAGTCTTGAGGAACATTCAGCTACACAAGATCACCCAAGGAATCAAGGTGACCAAGGTGTTTTGGAGCAGCATATTCACTCTTGACAAGACAACTAATTCTTACAAGGAGTCTTGGTTAATTTAGTTTTTATCTTTTAGACTCTTGTTAATATGCCAATCTTGAAAGTATCATTTTTAGCACTTCTTGAAAACGGTTTTCGAAAAGTTGCTTTGGGACACCATTTCCAAACAACCCTGCAAACAGGGTGCCTAGGGTGTTCTCAAAAACTACAGCAGCTACATCAGTCTTATCTGGAAATTTGCTTCGGTTGGCTGCCAGATCTAAAAAGATTTGTTTTGAATTTGAAAAAAATTGCAAAACCGTTTTTGCTAAAGATTTCTCTTGAAAGATTCTTATCCCTTATTTTTAGGTCTTGATTGAATTTGGGATAAATCAAGATTTTATCCTTTTCAAGCTAGATTACTCGGCCAAGATATTTTAAGAAAATCTTCTCTCCTCTCTTAGCCGTTGGAAATCTTTGGTGAATCTTCTAAGCGACTAAAAATAGAAGATTTTCCCTATCTTTTGAAAAGAATAGCCGTTGGGTTGTGCGTTTAAATATTGAAATTCTCTCTCCCATTTGACAATCCGGTTTTTACAAAGAAGTAAGAGATTTTTAGAGCTGAATTTAAAAGAGAAAAACCGTGAGAAGATTGTGCTTAACTGAGCTTTCAATTTCTTGGCATAATAGGACTTCATTGTACCTTACATCTGCTTAAGTCAGAAGCACCCCAGTAAGGTGTTTTGTACCCCTGTTCTCAGAACAGAAAGTGAGTGAGTGTGTCCTCAGTCGTGTGGACTTTGGACGTGTCCTATCTGGTGAGATTGGATGTGGTGCAACCTGTCTTAGGGAAGAAGGTTACGTGGGTTACAAGTTGTAACAAGGAGTGTTGCTTTTGTAACGTTTTCAGCCCGTTAGTGAAGTGGTTAAATCCTACACGAGGTAGGTCGTGGTTTTTCACACCTCAGTTGGGCTAGAGGTGTTTTCCACGTAAAAATTGTGTGTGCTTTATTTCCGCATTTATTACTTTGAATTTCGCTACTGAATCAATTGAGAACAACCGCTACAAACAAGGTGTAAGGTTGTTTGTGATTTACAAACAATCTCTGCAATCAAGTGCTATGGTTGTTTGTCAGTTATTAGGCGAAAATCGACCACCACAATTCACCCCCCCTCTTGTGGTTGTGTACTCTTGGAATTCAACACATTCTATTCTTCCACCATCCATAGTGTTGGCCATTAAAGTATGGTGGTCGAGTTATGGATTGACCTTCAAGCATGCCTTGTGGTGTACTCATCTTCAAGGATCTCTCAAAGGTGTTAGCTTTTCAAAGGAGAACCTGCTCTAATACCACTTGTTGATTTAGAGAGTACACAACCACAAGAGGGGGGGTGAATTATGGTGTCCGATTTTCGCAATATGCTGGCAAACAGTCTTGAGACCCTGTTCGCACAGACTGTTCCTGAGTTATGCAGAAGCGAAAATTCAACAAAATTAAGTGCGGAAATAATGGACACAGAATTTTTACGTGGAAACACCTCTAGCCCAACTGAGGTGAAAAAACCACGACCTACCTCCTGTAGGATTTACACACTTCACTAAACGGGCTAAACACGTTACAATAGTAACACACCTTATTACAACTTGTAACACACGTAACCGTCTTCCCTAAGACAAGTTACCCCACGTCCAAAATCCCCTTGATTTGGACACACACTCTACTCACTTTTGTGAAAGAAGAGTATAAAGAAAAACACCCTATTACAATGCTTCTCAACTAAGCTAATATAGGGTACAATGAAATCCTAGTATGCCAACTTTGAAAGCTCAAATAACTCACTCACTAGACACGGTTTTCTTTTCAAACTTTTAAGCTCATGAACACTGAATTTTTCTTTTTGAAAACCGATGCTTCTATCATTCTAAGAAGCGATTTTATATAGTGCTTGGAAGAACAATTCCTCAAATTTTTTGGAAACTAAAATCCCTAAAGAATATAGAATTCTTTAGCCACAAGAGATGAGGAAACATGAGCTGGAAACACTTCCTAAACCGTGTGCATAAGGCGGTGATTCTCAGCAACTAGCCCATGTTTTTCTCAACAACCTTATCCACTTGCCAAAAATTGGATATTCTTTTTATTCAAAAAAGATTTTGCAAATCCCCTTAGATTTTAATAACCGTTTTTAGGATAAGGGGTAAGATACTCCATAAAAAATCTTTCTTGCAAATCCTTGAAGAAGCTGCTCAAAATCCAAAAGATAAAAATCGTGCAAAACAGTTTTTTTTTCCGCAGCTTATTCTGGAAACACCCTGATCACCCTGTTTCCAGGATTGTTCTGAAGGGTGATCCAAAATATTTACCAAAAGAAAACAAAACCGTTTCAAGTAAGTGGTAAGTTAAGAGTTTCTGATTGGCATGTTAACAAGAGTCTAAAAATATAAAATCAAATTAAATCAAGACATCTTGTTATAACCACTAATCATCTTGTAGAGAGACAAATCTGCTGCAAACACTTCACAGAACCTGTTCCTCACGGCTGCACTTATATCCTATGCTTCAAACACTTCACAGGACATGTTTCAAACACCTTACAGAGCCTGTTCCTCATGGTTGTTCTTACATCGCTGACTTGAGTACCTGTTCTTGATAAACCATTAGTCAAGCAATTTTAATATATTGAAAAATAGCAGTAAGGCCCTGTTGGTAAAGCCTGTTTAGAACAACAACAACTACTACAACACTTGGATTTGTTATCATCAAAACCTTATACATTCTAACAAGCCTTGATAAAATTGGCTCTTTGCATAGATAGTCAATAAATTTTGAGATGACATCATGGACATCACCTCCCATCTTTAGCCAATAGAAATGTTCTTTGAGAATGTCAATAGTTAATGCCAAAGTGGCTATGTAGACCACCATCAACAATTTGTGCATTATCTCTTTACAATGCACAATTGATTCCCTTTGAAAAGAAATTCATCTTGAACAATACAGGGACTCTTAGATCTATTCGCTTTAACATTTAGATAGGGGGAAAAGTCTTCATCCTCTTTATAAAGTTCTTTGAGAAATTAGAAGACAAGAATATGAGCTCCATAAGTGAAAGTAGTGAATAACGCCTTGAAATAGCATCAAGCACCACATCGGAACTCCCTTTTTTGTACTTCACATCGAATGACAAGGATTGTTGGAACTCTACGCAGTTAGCATACCTAACATTGAGCTTGCATTGCCCATTGAGCCATTTCAAAGCCCCATGGTCGTAGTGGAGAACAAACTACTTTGGAATTAGATAATGAGACCAATGTTCAAGAGCTCTCACAATAGTATAAAACTCTTTATGATAGGTGCTAGAATTCTTCCTTGAGCCATTTAAATGCTTAGTGGTGTAAGCAATTGGATGTTTGTTTCGAATGAGAACTACACTAATGTTGATTGTCCTAGCATCACACTCCACTTCAAAGACTTGGTTAAAGTCTAGAAGTGCTAAAATATGGACTTTTGAGAGTTTGGTCTTAAGTGTCTTAAAGGTCTCTAGGCAACTTTAGACCATTTAAAAGTACCTTTTTTTATACACTATAATAGGGGCAGTACGGGTGCTAAAATTCTTAATGAACCATATCTAGAATGAAGACAAATCATGAAAACTCATTACTTCAGTGACATTAGCAGGAGTTGGCCAAGATTTTATAGCGTCAACTTTGGACTAGTTTATAGAAATGCCATCTTTAAAAACAACATATCCCAATAATTTCACACTGTGAGTGAAGAATTCACATTTCTCCATCTTGGCATAGGGCCTTTGAGCCCTTGGAACAATAAAAACTACTTCAAGGTATTTGAGACGTTTTTTCTCATCATTGGAACAAATAGGATGTCATCAAAGTAGACTACAATGAATTTCCCAAGAAATAGCTTAAGGACTTTGGTCATAAGTCTCATGAATGTGCTAGGGGCATTGCAGATCCCAAAAGGCATGATTGGCCATTTATAAAGACTACTCTTTATTTTGAAGGTCGTCTTCCATTTATCTCCTTCTTTCATTCAGATTTGGTGACAAGCACTCCTCAAATCAACTTTGCAAAAGATGGAAGATGCATAAAGCTCATCAAGTATGTCATCAAGTTTAGGCATGGGTACTTATATGTGATAGTAATGTTGTTAATGACCCCACTAACGACGCACATACAAAAAGTACTATCTTTCTTTAGAACTATAGGGTCAGAACCGAATAACGACTCATGCTTTCCATCATAAAGCATATGGCCATCAATGCTTTAATCTGCCTTTCACATCCTCTGGTCTCTTGAGGGTTACATCTATAAGCAGCTTTATTGGGTAATAAGGCACCTAGAACAATGTCAATTTGGTGCTCTATCTCCTGAAGTAGAGGCAGCCCGAGAGTAAGGTCCTTTGGAAAGATGTCTTGAAAATTAGAGGCAAGGGCTTTGATTTTTGGGTGTAGGGTACTTTTAAGATCATTTTGGTTACTCTCTACCATGAGTAAGGCATAGATTTTATTTCCCTAATTAAGAGCTCTCTCAACCCATGTTTTACTTAAGGAAAAGTTTTTCTCCTCAGTTGGCTAGGGGCTAAAGGTTGAGGGACTATATTTTCATGTCCTAGGTAAAGAGAATAGGTGATCTGGAGGCTAGTACGAATCACAAGTTTATCAAATTATCAAAGACAATAAGTGATAAGCATTCATGGGTACCACATCATGAAGCACCTCATGTTTAAACTTTTTCCCAACTGAAAAGCAAACGAGGGCTTCCTTTGTTACTATAAGGTCACCTTCATCATTAAGCCATTCAAGGCTAAGCTTTGAACAAGAATGGTTAAAGCCACATTGGTACAATTTCTACCATCAATTATGACATTACATACTTTGTTATTGATAATGTATCGTGAATGAAAGATCACCTCCCTTTGTTCTTTGTCCAAAGAAAATTCATGAGTATGTACAACTCTTCTGAGGACAAGAAGCATTCCTTCATCAGCTTCTAGATGAGTTTACTCTTCTTGGGAACCGTCATTTCCTTCCTTAGACTCTTCTACTTCCTTCACAAGCTCGTCTATCTTTGAAATCTCTTGAATGGACAAGATCCTCCTATTAAGTAATTGACTTAGAAGTGTCCATAGCCTTGGTACTTGAAACACTTCTTCCCTTCAAGCTTCTTAAGGATTTCTTTAGAAGTGAAAGGAAGGATTCCTGCGCCTTTGTCTTCTTTAGTGGCTCTTAGCCCTCCTAAAAAGGAAGAATTTGGAAGGGGTTGGCACTTTGGAATAAGACTTTAAAAAGCCTTTCTTTTCCTTCTTTTGTTTCTCCACTTTGAGTGCAAATTTACAAATGCCTTTAAAGGTGCAATGCATTTGAAGTTCAACCTTTTTGGCAATATTTGGATTGAGACCATTGTGAAAGCGATCAATGGTTTGCTCTTTGGCTTTATTTCCATTCACTTTTTAGAAGGAGTTGTTCAAACTCCCTACTGTACTCCACAACAATAAGGTTGTCTTGTTTGAGAGAAAATATTTTGTTGTAGATCTCTTGTTTGTAATTCTTAGGAATAACGCGCTTGTTTCATTAACTTCTTTAATTTAGCCTAAGATCTAATCATCCCCTTAGAAGCATAATTTGTGAGTTTGTGACTAGCAACTTTGAAGATCTATGAATCATCAAAGTCATTGGCTTCAAATATACGGTCAAGGGAATAGATCCATTCAAGGTACTCATTCAGTCTAAACTTGTATCAAATTTTGGAAGCTCCACCTTCACATCTCAAAAGTCATTTCATGGGGCATTCCCTTACTTAAAAAGCTTCTTAATCTGAATCATTAAATGAATCACTTGCGTCTTCCTCTCCATGAGTGGATTCAAAGTTATTAGAAGGATCTATAGGAGCTGTTTGACCTCTTTCATCTGTATGCCCTTGACAAGCACTAGGTTGAAAGGAGAGTTGATACACGATTCTTTTGTTGTTGACGCTCTAAAATGGCTTGGTATCTCCTTTTCTCATGCAGTTGCTTAAGATTTGAATTTTTACAAGACAAATGTGGGTCTACTATTTCTAACATTTGTCAAATAGGGAAGAAGACTTTGACTAAAGGCCCTTTATGGAGCCTTAGATTTCTTTTGTGCCTAAAGATGTGTTTGGGACAAGGGTTCTTTATAGCAAAGTATTTGAGGCTTCCAAGCAGCAGCCTGGATTTGCTCCGATACCAAATAGAGCATGTTAAAGCCTAAAAAATTTCAAAATTGAGATATTAAAATGAAATTTCAAAATTACTAAACTAGACTTTGGTTTTGGACAGATTTGAGAACAGTTTGGGCTAATTTTGGCATGTAAATAGAGTTCAAGGTAACAGGGATATGACTTCAGTAAAGGTAAAGCCTTCACCAAGCATAGAAACCCACCAATAAGTTGATTAAAGACCAAGACACCCTCAACCTATCTGAATGATCCACTCAATTCACCCCCTAGGATACTTGGATAAATAGATAGAAATTTGGGAGTCAAGAAAGCTGCTTTTTCCATGATTTACTTCAACTTTCAAATGGATGCAAACTTTACAATTTATAAGGAATGGGTTTAGCTCCTAGTCAAACGAAAATGGCTAAACATTAAACTAGTACCCTTAACCTTTAAACATTAAAGCTAAAACATGCAGAAAATTAAAGAAAAATATAAAAAGACCAGGCTTTATTTAGTGCTAGTTTAGCCCCTTTGATGATTCATCTTCCACCATCAAATGCATGTTCATGCGTGGGCTTTCCAAGTGAGAAAGACTTGGAAAGACTTGCATACCTTGAATTGAAGCTCAACAGTGGATGAATCTCACGGAGTATTAATGGAGAAAATCAATAGTTTAGTCCTGCCCCTTAGATTTCCGTTAGCAGTATTTTCAAAGTCACCACCAAAGTCTTTCACATACTACTGACTTTGGCCAAACACTGACTTTGGCAAACTCTCTAGAATATTATCAAAGTCTTTAGAATGACCATGAATTGGTGATAGGAAAGCCCCCGCTTCAATCAGCATCATATTTTTGCAATTGTATTAGTGCATTTTGGGTCGTTGTAGGTGTTGGAAAAATAATAAATGGAACTAGAATTCTCAAACAAAAAATGAAAAAAGAATAAGCTTTTCTAATGTGTAGTCAAATGGCTAAATGTAGCATGGTCACTAACACCTCTGGTAAGAATCAGTTATCCTCAAACCAATGCAAAGCAGAACTTAGACGTTTGGCCTTCATGCGTATGCGAAAACCAACCCTCTTTTATGCGCTCAAAAGTGATCCGTTAAGAGATAATAGGCAAAATGCTGAATTATAGGAGGAATGATGTTGAGATAGAAGTGTAGAACACAACTTGTTTAACTGTGCTTTTAAAAGTTTTGATATTTAACCCTTTTTTATGAGAGGAGATAGCAATTCAAAAGGTAATAGAGAGATTTAAGGCACAAGATTTGTAAGAAAGATTATGATGGAATTAGAATAAAATCTACAAAATGGCAAATAAATCAATTACTAGCATGATCAAAGGAGTTTTCAATATTGTTTCATGAACTTCCGCAAATAAATTGAATCACTTTTAGACCAAAAAGATAAATCAAATGATGAGACACACCGCGCCCTACGCCCCAGATCGGTCCGAGCTGATGGGCCCACTTTGTTTGTGTCCTAGTCCATGTATTATTGGAGTAATTTCCATTAAATGGAAATTTAAGAAGACAATTATTTCCATAAAATTGGTTATGAAAATATATTTTTGAGTTATGCCTACATAATAATTAACTATCTTGATAATTAATTATTATAATGCATCTTTTGGTAAATAATTGATTTGATTAATTATTTATGAAGGGGTGCAAGATGGTTAACTAACTTATGCTTTTTAATGAAAGGATGCATTTGTGAAGAGATATCTGCCTTTTGAAGTGCTATTTATGAAAGGATGTTATCCTTTCATGAAGAGACATAATATCCCTATAAATATTGACATGATGGCATATGAATGGTATGTTTTTGTTAGGCATGATCAAGAAATTACACTAACACCAAATCTCTTGAATTTCTATCATGTCTTGGACATTAGAGTCCTATCTTCATGAGTGTAATATGCAGATAGGAGAGGCTTTTTTGTATCCCAAAGACCTATTCTGGTAACCCTATTGCATGTGGAGGTAAAAGGAGTCTTTAGGAAAAGAATAATTATACCTGCCTAAAAGACTTAGTTAATTTGACACTGAGTTTGTCTATGACAACCTAAGATATGTATCTATCAAAATGAATTTTACACCAACAATCTAAAAACTCTATTTTGTCTGATGCAAAGAAGCCGATAATTTTATGTGCCAAACTGAAGGTTCGATGAAACAAAGACATGTTCGTAAAAGAGATGAGTTTCTTAGACTGGTATAGTTGTCTCTCTTGATGTAATCAACATTATGTTGATTTGTTGTGCAATAAAGTACGATAACTATCTTAGGGATATTGTATGTATAATTTTGGTTATGAGCTCTAAAGGTATCTATAATCATATATATTTATAGTGATTATTGTATGGGAAGATTTTGATATGATATCAAAATAATGTATAGCCATGTGTTTATGTAGTGAATAAATTGTGAAGTCCATGGAGATAAGTGGTTTATTTGGACTTGATGGCTATAATATGAAGATTATCCCAAAATAACCATGAATGCATTCAATTATTTTTGATGATGTCTTGATGGATTAATTTATCCAATGGCGGCAATACAAGAAGTTGGAGTCAAATTGATTGCAAAATAAGTGTCTTCGACTTTGTTACTTTCAATTTTCTTTTATTTTTGTCTTCAATTTGGCTTAGTTTAATATTCTCAAAACAGCATGTCATATCTTGTAACTAGACAATTGAAAATAATTTAACCTCATTATTTATCCTGTTCTGAACTGTCAACCCTTGATTATTATCATCTTACCATTGGACTGTGAATCTATGTTGGACTGTCGGCAATCGTATGTGATTACCAAGTGATCAAATATTGATCATGATTATCATGATAATGCATATTGTAATGGCAAAAATCCAATATTTGTTAAGGAATATGAAAATCAAGCCTATGTCATCAGGGATTGAGATGATAAATTATAGCATCATTAAATATTCTTATGGTGGAAGTAATTCAGGGAATAAAATTATGCATAATTTTCATGGTATTGCATGAGATGGTCACTAAACATGAGGAGAGCAAAATTATAGTTTCTATGCCATTGATATTGCAAATCCATTGGCTTGAGCATGTTCACAACCAATATAATTTTGCTATCGTGACAATAATTACCATCATATGGTACAGATGGTGGGAATTTAAGAGTAATTGTACAAAGATTTGCATTGTGTATGAAAATTTACTATTATGTATGTACCCTAACTTAATATGCTTTAAAGATAAATACTTTTATTCTTGATGGGAGTATGCTATTTTCATGTTTTCATGTAAATTATATGTCGATACATCTAGTTGGATATTTAAATGCCACTTGGACAAAATATTCACATGATATTTATGATTCATGAAATGTGGTTTATGAATTGGTTATTAATGTGAATGTAAGAATAAATGATTAATCTTTCATATAAATTAATGTGAAATGTAATTTATTTATTTCTATGTAATTCTAATTTGCTAAAATATATATAAGTTCAGGATGTATTGTTGGACTTATTAATGCATTTTTTTAGCATGGTTTTAAATGCCTCTATTTTTGTTATGGACATTTGGATTTTATTTCTTCTAGTTTTGGAATTGTTCACATGGTATTAATAATTCATAACATTTTTATGATTTAATGCTTCAATGTGAATAGATCTTAAATGGGATAAAAGTTTTATCCTTGATGGAAATAAATATAATATTTTATTTATTTTCATGAGATTTTAAATATATACTAAAATATTAGAAGTCCACGAGGACTTGTGATAATACTTTAGTATGATTAATTTTAAGTCCATGGATATAAATTTAACTTATTGACCTGTTTATGACCGTAAGATTCTTAGTATGGTCAAGAGAGTTGGATGCATGCAAATGGATGTAAACGAGTACATATTTACATTAATCCGTGAACATACATATGATGATTCTATAGTTATTTACTCTAGTTTGGAGTAAATGGTGGGGGTAATTTATACTTAGATGGTTATGTGATATGTTTTTAAGTCCGTTAATTGAAATTATGATTATAATTTCAAGTTGGACTCAGATGCAAATGTGAATTTATTTTTATGTATTAAACCTTGCTAGAAAGGTTGAAATGTGAAAGTTTAAAAACTTAAATTTGTTATCATTTTAGTTGACTTTGTGAGTCTTATGTGCGCATAATTAAGACTTACAAAGACAATAGATCCAGATGGACAAATAAATATACACATTTTGCATAATAACTTGAAGTATTGAGAGTAGACTTTTGTAAAGTTGTTATTATCAAAACCATGGAATGAATCTTATGACTTTGGTAGGGATGGTGTTAAGCCCACACTAAGTTCACCCATGGTAGATTCTCAACTTAACGCTTAATAACTCATATTTTAAATAGAGGGTGAGCTTTTGTTCTTAATAAATCTCAATGAACAACATTTGAGTCGGTATAGAAATAAGTGTTTGATTAAGTTGTTTGTACTTAATCAATGGAGTGACTTGTTTCTTGTACTTAAATGTTTCCATTAATACTTTATGGGGTATTGATGAGGTTTACCTAGTGACTGTGAAGTTTGGTCGCTTCTGTTGAGTTTGGTCTTGGCTCTAGAGCACTTACGAAATGGATACAGGACACACAGCCGTTAATAGTGTCAAATTACTAATTGATCTGGGATAAAAGTCTTGTGTGCGGCTTAGATGCAAGTGGTCAGAGAGGATAACTTGTTCAAAGCATAGCCTATCATGCTATCCTGATCATTTGATGGACAAGTCATTAAGATGGGGGTTCAATCGCCAGACATCTCCATTTATACACGAGACCTTCGAAAATTTGAGAAACCATTTGTTATGGAAATGATGGGGGATTGTTGGAGTAATTTCCATTAAATAAAAATTCAATAAGATAATTATTTCTATAAAAATGGTTATAGAAATATATTTTTGAGTTATACCTAAATAATAACTACTTATTTTGATAATTAATTATTGTAATGCACCTTTTGATAAATAATTGATTTGATTAATTATTTATAAAGGGGTGCAAGATGGTTAACTAACTTATGCCTTTTAATGAAAGGATGCATTTGTGAAGAGATATGTCCCTTTCGAAGTGGTATTTATGAAAGAATGTTATCCTTTCATGAAGAGGCATGATATCTCCATAAATATGGACATGTTGGCATATGAATGATACGCTTTTGATGGGCATGATCAAGTAATTACACTAATACCACAATCCCTTGAATTTCTATCATGTCTTAGACACTTAGGGTCCCATCTTCGTGAGTGCAACATGCAGATAGGGGAAACTTTTATGTATCCCAAAGACCTATTCTAGTAGCCATGTTGCACGTGGGGCGAATAGAGTTTTTAGGAAAAGAGTAATTGTACCGACCTAGAAGTCTCAGTTAATTTGACATTGAGTTTGTCTGTGACAAACTGCAACATGTATCTATCAAACCAAATTTTATGCCAACATGTACTACTTAGGCCTAAACTTTGTTCAAAGACAAGAGAGACAATGAGATATATGAACAACCATTTTCCCCACTCCAAGTTGCACATAGGAGTCTTTTCTCTATCCCTTTGTAAAATCAAGCTTTCATTGAAAATCTTAAGGTATATTCTATTTTCGACCCCTATACTTTTAAAGAATCCATTTGGTACATAGTATTGAAATAAAGATGTTTTTCATATACGCAGTATTGAAATAAAGATGTTTTTCATAAATTGAACATCATGGATATTATTACAAAGACTAATAAATATTTCAAATTGTGAACGAAATGACTTTTTCAAAAAACACAAGGTACCAAATGAAACAACCCCAATTTTAAATTATCTTGGACAGTACTAATACACACTTGCACGGTTGCATGCATAGATATGTGTGTGTATACATGTATGCATATAGGCATTATAGAGACATGTAAAGAGATGGTTAATTTTCTTCCTCCTTGTTTTGCGTATGGACATATAATAAAAAACTATTTCATCTCTCCTTTTGACAACTTATTTGTTCCAGCCTCTAAGATGCATGTATGAACTTTTTCGGAATTAGTGTATGTAATAATCATTTGCTAGTTCATATTTATTTACACATGCAGATTTCATAATATTTTATGATAATGGATTACTTTAATGAGTAGAAGTTAGGGAAAGATTATATTAGAAATAAGTCTAAGGAAGGAAAGAGATATCTTTAAGCTAGCAAGACCTAGGGAAATAATAATGAGAGATCTAGGTAGTGTAAGGTACCTTAAAGATGGAGATGAGGATACTAAAATAAAGGAAAGATGACAGAGATACTTCTATAAGTTCTTTAATGAGGAGAGGCTTGAGGATCCCCAACATGATAAAAGAAAGTGTCTGGAGGGGCAACATAACTCTAGGTCATGCCAGCGTCACTAAGGAGGAGATTAAAGGGACATTAAGGAAGACGAAGAATTGAAAGGCAGTCGGCCCAGATAGTATCCCTATCGAAATCTGAAAGTGTTTAGGTGAAAAGGGTCTTGAAAGGCTAATAGAGCTTCTTAAGGTTATATTTGGAACCACAAAAATGCCCAACATATGGAGATTCAATACAGTTATACCAACACAAAAAAACAAGGACGATATTCAGAACTACAATAACTATAGATGTATAAAACTACTCAGTCACACTGTAAAGTTATGAGAAAGGGTGATTGACGGAAGATTGAGGCCTGATATAATGATCTTGGAGAATCAGTTTGATTTTATGCCATGTAGTCAACTATAAAGGCTATCCATCTTCTAAGAAGGCTCATGAAATTCTATGGGAATAGAAATAAGGATCTCCACATGATGTTTTATCGACTTAGAAAAAGCGTATGATAAGGTATCCTAGATAGTGTTATGGATGTATTTGGAGAAGAAATATATGCTTGTTGCTTATATTCAAGTTCTAAGATATGTACGAATGGGTAAGGATAAGAGTTAGGACCTTAAGAGGGGATACAAATAATTTCACTATAGAAATTGGGCTCCATTAGGGATCAGCACTGAGCCCTTTTCTTTTTACTATAGATGAGCTCACTAAGGGGATCCAAAATGAGGTATCATGCTATATACTTTTTACTGATGACATAGTTCTTATCGTTGAGACTAGGGAGGGAGTTAATGACAAGTTGAAGCAGTGTAGAGATACCCTAGAAGCTAAAGGTTTCAAGTTAAGTAGGTTAAAGATTGAGCACCTAAAATGTCGATTCAGCGAAGGGTAGGGTGGTAATGAATATGAGGTCAGATACCTACTCTTGATTATTTTTAAAAAAGTAGATATTGATTAGGATATTAATCATCGAATAAAGGTCGGATGATAAAAATGGAAGGATACTTCAGGGATGTCGTGCGATAATAAAATCCCACTAAGATTGAAGGAGAGCGTTTATCGTGTGGTTGTTAGACTAGCTTTATTGCATGGTGCAGAGTGTTTGCCAATTAAGAGGACTCAAGTCCAAAGAATGATGGTGGCTAGTATGAGGATGATTCATTCGATGTATGGATACACGTGATTAGATAAGATTAGGAGTTTAACGATTAGTGACAAAACATGAATGTTATTCATGGACGATAGACTTAGATGGCTTGGCCATGTAAGGAAAAGGAGTATGCATTCTCCTTTGAGGAGATGTGAACAGATTACCCTTTCGGAGTGTAGAAGGGGTCAAGGTAGACCTAGGAAGAGTTCAAAAAGAAGTGATTAGGTATGATTTGAAGAATTTATTAGGATTAATGAAGAATATGACTTAAGATAGGTAGCTATAGAGGGCTAGGATTAAGGTTGCAGATCTTAGATAGCATGTTACCTCCTTATAGATCCTGAGTACATAGGAAGTATGAATGTGTGGTTTGGGCTATTCCATATATCATACGTTTCTAGTAAGAGTCTACTAGTAGTATTTTTAAGTTTAATATACAATTTCATGTTATTTATTTATTATGCTGGAATTATCTTTATTATTTATAAGGTTCCGCTTGTGAGTTTTGTTGTTTTAGCTACCTTTTGTATTAACAATTTTTCAACTCCGAAATGTTTTATCAAATTTTTAAGTGACTCCATTGGAACCGACCTCTGTGTGGACAATACCCACATGTGTAAGGTTATTTACATTTGGATCTCCCCAAATCCTAAGTAAGCAGAACCCACATTGGGAGTGGTTATTATTGTTGTTGTTGTTGTACTATTTTAGCGAGCACACTGTGTTAGAATCTTTTATTGGTGAATCAAACTCACTTGTTCAAAACGTCAACATAGCAATAGTCAATAAGGGTACGTTTCTTTCAACTTTCTTTTTTTTTTTTTCAAGTAAATTCACTTTAGTTCATCAAAAATAAGTTTAGCTTAATGAAAATAAATTCAATTCGATCAATTAAACAAATGTATGTTAACAATTCGATATGAATAAGTTTACTTCAACCAAAAAAGTTTAGTGTAATGCCATTAATTGGAAATATGTTCAGTTCAATTTTGATATATTCAATTTAGAAAAGTTTTAGCAAAATTAAGTTAAAAAAGAGAACTAAACTACGTACGCTACTATTGTATTGCAGAATAGGCAACAACTAATACTTATTTGAGAAATGTCAAAGGCTACCACAAAAGTAGGCATTAATGTACAGTAACTATATGGTCCTCCCGGTTGTACAATTGTAAATGTTCAACCGACCCCACAATTGTCCAGCTAGAACGCGCCACATAAGCAAAATAAAAAAACAGCTCAATAAAAATACAAAAGCAAAAAACCCCTTAGAAAAACTATCGATTCAAAACACTCACAAACCCACGAACTTCCCCTCATTCTCTTTCCAAAACTGCTCACATTCGTGCTCAATTTAGCGAAATTGCGCTACATTTGCTCATGGATTCTAGCAAAAAAATCTTCAAAAAATCTTCGCTGAAGCTTGAAGCAAGCATTTTGATGTAAGTTTTAGCAATAAATGAAATTTATTTGCATGTTCGAACAACATAATGAATTCACTTGGCATTTTAGGTTTTAAGAAAATCGCGCTCGCATAATCTCAAATTTTCAATGTTTGTAGATAGAAATTTATCATTCAGCAGTAGGGAAGAAGAGATCTACTAACACTCCTCAAAAAAGGTATGTTGAAAGCCTTAAACCTAGCATCAGTGAGCCAGAGTACATAATTAGTGAGGAGCAATTAGAAATACAAGATTCTATCAACAAATTCACAAGAAAGCACTTAATTTGATGTTGATTAATGCCATGCAAAACAATTTTATCTACATTTCTAAAGAAAATGAAAAAAATACAAATTTCATTATGCATAGCATATGTTAGAGACCTATATATATTATTTTTGTGAGTTATGAAACCATATGTAATGAACCATGACAATACTGAACATCAGTCTAAATTTCCTAAGCGAACATGCTATAGAGAGTTGTACCTAATATTGTAGTGAGCTATGACTTGAATTTAGTGAGCCATAACTAGAATTTTGTGAGCTATAAATTATATTCTAGTGGTTGTTAGGATATGCATACTATAATGAGTTGTACCTTATATTGTAGTGAGCTATGATTTGAATTTAGTGAGCCATGATTTGAATTTAGTGAGTTGTACCTTATATTATATTGACTATCAGCATAGGCATGTTTTAGTGAATTGTACCTTATGTTATAGTGAGTTGTATCTTACATCTTGGTGAACCATGTCTTGAATTGAGTGAGTGGTACTATACATTCTAGTGTGCAATCTAGAACTCCAATATCTTTTGGAGCTTATATTCTAGGGAGCTATACCTTACACTCCCATCACACAGTTCTACCTGCTATAGTAAGTTGTAGCTTGTATTTTACTGAGCCATGATTTCACTTTAGTAAGCTGCACATTTTATTCTAGTGTGCTATCACATGTACTGTAATATTAACATTACATGTAATAGTATTTGATAGATCGAAGATAAAAGGGTCAAGCACAAGCCCTCAAGATATAATTGTGGAAGTTGTCAGAGGCATCTCTTTTGATCCAGTGAACTTCAGGTAATTACACTTCAAATATATCCAAGCACACATAGTATAATTCACTGCACTAAATTGTATCTTTCTTTTTTAATGAAGCCCAAAGGATCAAAATGAGAAAAATGAAACAAATTAAGCAATGGAAGAGGATATTACTCATGATGCAGGCGAAGGTATGTCTACATTATGTAAGTTTATACGTAATTATCTGAATTGCATATGTAGTGAGGAGAAATTATATTGTAAGGAGTTTTACCTTATATTCTATGTTAATTGCTGACAATTAGTGAGCTATAAACTATGCTTTGGTGAGCTATGACACATGTCTAGAGAGCAGTATGAAAATTCATCTTCTTTATTCATGTGTACCATGCGCAGTTAAGCATTCCAATCTCTTTTGGTATACTAGTTCATATATGTAGTGAGTTCATCTCAAATTTTAGTTAGCAAGTAAACTATACATCTACAATTATGTTTAGTGAACTGAAATACATATGTAGTGAGCAGACAGGTTTTTTTTCTTAGTGAGCCCAGTGAGATTACTTTAAACATTTTACATTTATTAAGTTATACATCTTGTTTACTTATACAAAATACCATGTACAGCTGCAGAAGAAGCAAATAAGGCAGCTTCACCAAATCAAGAACAAACTCCACAGCTTGAAAAGGAGTAGGAAAAACTGTTCACACCAAAGGACAAAACCTTTGAAAGAGAAACCAGCTCATCAAGCACCACTGCAAAGAAAAGAATGGTGAATCAAGAAGTTAGGAAGAATAGAAATATTTGCACCACTCCAATAAGTTCAGAGGATGAATAGGTGCAAGCTCCCATAACAAATGAGCATGTAAAACAAATTGTGCATGCTGTGGAAGAGTCATAAGCTACTAAACAAGGAAAGGGAGAATAGGAATTACAAAAAAGCTCAACAAAACACTCCCAAAGTAGCGGAAAAACAAAAGGTGGGGCAGAAAAAAAGGAAAAAGCAGTCAAAGAAAAATGATGCATGAGAGAAGATTGGCAACAGAAAAGAACAAAAGGGGGAAATAACAATGCAAAGTGGAGCATCCCCAAAAGTTCCAAAAAAAAACTGTTTAAGAAAGCTTGGAGAAAACAATCATCGACATTCATCGATAACTTTTAGAGGAAACAGATGACACCATAGAGGACATCACTTATAAAATGCCTCCCATGGGCATGATGATAAATCTGACTCTGAAGATGAAGTGTTGATGAAGAGAATAAAGAAAATAAAACAAGCATCAAAACCCAGGTCAAAGCAAATCCAAATGAGGTCAAAAAGTGTGCAAGGGTACAGGTTGAAAAAGAGAGGCAGGCTATCTAAAAGAATCCAAAAACTCCTGTAAAGCATGGATAACTCTCAGTTTTGCAACATGATCAACAAAAGAAATCCAAAAACAACAAGCAAATACTGCCATTCATGTTCAACACCTAACTCTGTCTAACTTGTGCAAAAACCTGGAGATGCAGACACAAAAGCCAAAAAGATTTTCTAAAGCAGAATGTCACTTTCAGGGTTTGTTGTAATAATTGAGAACTTCAATAAGGCACAGAGACAAGCAATACGTGATACGAGGTTCAAAGGATTCCTCTACTTGCAAGTAACTGAATTACCAAGGGATTTATGCAAATGGCTTGTAAAAAGTTTTGGACCATACTCTATTACATTGTACATATTTGCTGACAAGAAGATTGAGATTACACTAATTGATGTGCATCTCATATTAGCACTCCCCATTGGTGGAAGAAAGGTTAAGGAGTTTATGGCAAAAACTAAAGGATGCTAAATACAATGATGGCCTCTCAGCATGGAGAAAGGAGTGGAATTTGCAAAATAGGACCCTAAAGCTCAGCCAAATGCCATAGTACATACTGAGCCAGGTTGATGCAGAGGAAAGTTTCAAATGAAACTTTGTGTTGTACATGATCTCTTGTTTTTTCAACGATTCGAACAATGTACATTGCGCACCCTATTTTGCAAAGAATGTCGCTAATGTTGAAGACATAGCAACAATTGATTGGTGTCACTACACCATTGATAGATTGTGTGAATCTGTCAAAAAGAGGGCTTCAAACTTTAATGGGCCTATTCTCTTCTTGACGGTAAGTTCCTTTTATTCTATCAGAATATCATGTTTTTAGTGAGCACAACATCACCTTTAGTGAGCTGAACATATATTTTAGTGAGTAGAACAATATTCTCAGTGAACAGAATATATATCTTAGTGAGCAGACGATTTACTTTAGTGAGCAGAACATATATTTTAGTGAGCAGAACATGTATTTTAGTGAGCAGAATATTATTTTTGGTGAGCTATGGAGAACTTGTTTATAGGTGATAATTGTCTATTACATTGATCTATAATGACCATTTTAGTGAGCTATTATACGTATACCAATAACCAAATAGGAATTATTCTTACAGAACATTACTTTATGTTAGTGAGCTGCTATATATTTTTAGTTAGCACAACAATATTTTTAGTGACCAGAACGATATTTTGAGTGAGCAGAGCATATATCTTAGTGAGCATAACATATCTTTTAGTGAGCAAAACATGTATTTTAGTGAGCAGAACATTAGTTTTGGTGACCTATAAAGAACTTGTTCATAGTTGACACTTATCTATTCTATTGATCTATATTGACCATTTTAGTGAGTCAAATAGGAATTATTCTCAGAGAACATTACTTTATACTAGTGAGATAGTATACATTTTTGGTGAGTAAGAAATATATTTTAGTGAGCAGGGATTCATTTTTGGTGAGCTATAGAGAATAGATTACAATGAGCATTTCCCTTGTAGATGCTATATTTTGACAGAGTTCTCCTCATAAGGAGGACTATTGAGATACAATTCCTAACAATTAAAGGTTGGACAGTAGAAAAGATGAGGGAAAGAGTGAAAGAAGAGAGAAAGGCTAATCAAGTTGGTAACAAAGAAGTCACGAAAGGCTGTGGAAAGGACAGAGTGGAGCCTCCAATACAAATAAATAAAGAAGAGCATCCTACACAAGTCAGAGAAACTCAGCCACAAAAGGAGGAACAACCAAAGATATTTTTGTAAAATGATGAAACATAAGAGGTAAGGGTAACATTTAATTCATTTAAATCAACTAAGGAGAAGAAAAATTTAAACAAATGTCTATCTAACATCTTACAACACTTGAATGATGAGCACATACTGAAAGATATGGAAGAAATAGCTGAAGTAACGAAGGTTTTAGCAAGTGCATTCAAGAGGTATAAAACCTTTATGGAATAATTGTCAAAAAGGTACCAAAACAATAAAGCACTGAAGAAAATAAGAGATACAGCAATAACCGTGTTCTCTTCATACTGTTAGGCTCAAATCTCAAAATCACCACCAATGGGACAAAAAGAAAAAGGAGATGAAAGTCCTAAGATATGACCATTCAGTTAGGATGACGAATGGTGGAATGGAGTTACTGTACTGGAGGCCATAACTGAATTGGAGAATGCATTTGTTAAGTACAAACAAAAGACCGGCAGCCCCAAAGCCAAAAGTCTAAGAAGCAAAAGTCCTGCATCAAGAAAAGAAGGCAATGACATGCCTAATTTTAAGTTGATTGATGATAGCCAAAACCTGACTCCTCCAACACTAGCACCACTAGCAACACTTCAGACACCACCACCCTTCTCCCTACAAAAACACATCAGACACCACCACCCTCCCTGCCAAAAAAACAATTCAAACACCACCACCCTCCCCCCCCCCACACACAAATGCTACAGATACCACCGCCCTCACTAGCATTAATCGAGACAAAATAGCCACAACACCCATCACAGGCTCTTGAGACACAACCAACACTTGAATCATCTGAGACACCACTACCACCAATTCTAGAAACACAATTGGAGCAAATAGATAAGGATCTGACAGGCCCAACACTATCATCAATGGAGCATGAAAAGATTGAAACACAAAGACAGAAAACAACTGAAAGAGAGCAACCAAAGCAAAAATCTCCTGGTAGAGAAGATAACAAGAAGAAAACAACACATAAGACTGGTAAGAATATTTAGTGAGGAGAATGTTAATTTCAGTGAGTGGAACATAATTTTTAGTGAGTTATGGGTAAGTTGTTGATAGATGACAATTGTATGTTACAGTAAGCTAGAATGACACATCTAGTGAGCACACATTAATTTTATATGGTTCTAGAATCGAGCAAAGATGACTTTGTTGGTAGTGAACATTATTTGGTTTTTAGTGAGCTGGTGTGCATTTTCAGTGAGTAGAAGATAAATTTTAGTGAGCAGAAAGTATGTCTTAGTGAGCAGAACATATATGTTAGTAAGCATAACATACCTGTTAGTGAGCAAAACACATAGTTTAGTGAGTAGTGAGCCACAATATGTATTTAGTGAGGAGAACAAATATTTTAACGAGCAGAACATATATTTTAGTGAGCATTGAATCGTATTATGTATTTAGTGAGCTATATTATCATCAACTCTAGTATAATGTTTTGCAGAAGAAGAGCACACCAAGAAGGCAAAACATCAACCCAAGAGAGAGAAGGGACCAATGACAGAACCCTACTACTCTCCTTTTGTGGAGAGAATCACAAAGATTACATGGGAGTTGTCAGCCCAGGAGAAGATCGGTGCTAATTATGTATTCCCAGGAGAAGATTGGTGCTAATTATGTATTCCATCAATCAGAGGACCTTGATTCAAAGTAAATACAAAACTACCAGAAAGAAAACACTTTTAAACAATTAAGTCATACTGAATATAAACTTGCCCTTTTTTTTTCCTTTTCATACTATATCAGTGAAGAAATGTTTGACACCGAAACGCATGTTGCAATCGGTATCACATGTCAACCATGCGTCCAAGGAATACATTGATGCACATGTGATCAATGTCTGGCCTGCTATCCTCAACAACTTAAAGAGAAGAAGAAGTGAAGGCTCTCCAAGAAGATTTTTTGCACAGGCTAATGTAATGGTAATTTTATACTTATTTCTGTTCACAAATACAAATGATCAAACACCTATTGATACTAATGCAAAATGCAGTCAACTTTAGACCCCATGATAAATGCAGCAAAATCAGAAGAGGCAAGGTGCATTGATTTTGAAACAATGCTTGAGAGAGAATTCCATATATGTGACAAATGGATATCGGCCAAACAATTACAACTAGTAGGCATTAATCTAATACACTTTTATTATGTATTAGAATACCACATTATATAATATTATTCATCTTCCAATTTAAAGATGTTCTTCCCAGTATGTCACAAGAAGTACTTCTTCATCTTCTACTTTGATTTAAAGGAAGAAAGTCTGACATTATGGATAACATGCACATAACTGCTTCACACAAAACCACATATAGCAAAATACATCTATTAGTGGTATGTTCAAATGTTCACTGATTCATTTAATTTAGAATAAATCAACGCACATATTTGGTGAGCTAACACACATTTCTGGTGAGCTAACACACATATTTGGTGAGCTACCACACATATTGAGTAAGCTAACACACATATGTAGTGTGCTAAAAATCAATAATGGACAAACTATTGCTTAGTGAGCTAACACATATATTTAGTGAGCTATTAAACAATTCCAGTGAGCTAAACAAAAATGTTAGTTGTACATAGGCAAGAGCTTTTGGGAGATTTCTTCAGGATGGTGTTGGCCATCCCAAACATGAAATTGTCAAGAAGATGAAAGCAGTGCGAATGAGAATGCCATCGAGAACAACAGATAATGTCACAAATTGTGGAATATTCTGCACGAGGCACATGGAGTCTTACTTTGGCCAAGTAGATCAATGGGGCTGTGATTTCAAGAAAAATGAAGTGAGTCTACCAAAAATGTTTTCTCTGCAAAAATATCTTGGAATAAGTATAACGCCTATTAATTGGAGAACCACAAATGGTTTGTTCCCTTTTTTTGCTTACAGGATAAAAATCTGCTTGATGTAATGAGAGCGCGGTACTACTATGAGATCATCAATAATGAAGAAAATATATACAAGAGTAGAGTGAAGAGGCTCGCAAAGGAGTTCTATGATAAACAGCAGGCAAAAATGAACGCAAAACCAAGCCAGCCTCAAGTGCCAACAACTTGAGTAATGAACCTTGATTTAGTCAAACTAACTTTAGGAACTAATGTACCTAATACTCTCATATGAATACTATTTCTATGCTTACACTTAATGATGGTCAAGTACTAGTATGCAGCATTTATAATTAAAGATTTCATATTTTTTACTATGCTTAATTCCAGTGAGCTAGCAGGCAAAACCAGTGAGCTAGCGGGCAAAACCAGTGACCACTAAGATGATATAAACTTACAACTATTATTAATGAAGTTATTAAAATATTGAAGTGTACACAATTTCATTGTCATATCACACTATTCTTTTATAATGTTAAATCATCAAAAAAGTTGAAAATAGTTTTCTAAAATATAGTGAGCTAACGGATAAAACTAGTGAGCTGTGATTTCTCAGCAGTGAGCAACCTATTATAAGTTTCAAAAGTATTCAACCTATTATATACTTTAAAAATTATTCAACATGATTTACTTAATTTTCAAATAAAAAAATTATTCTCATTACATCACATGACAAAAAAATAAAAACATCATAATGAATAAAAATACAAATTCAGAATTTATTAATCAAATACAAATTTACGTTTGAAGTTTTGTTCAAAAAATCTATTAAATGCGCCAAATGCAAAAAACTTCATTAATGCTAGAAGCCAATGCCATGCCCTCAAACCTACATAACCCACATTAGTTACTGTCAGCAAAATATAATGGTCAGAGAGCATTAAAGAAAATGATAAACACATAGAAAATCAAAAACCTATGATCATAGCAAAATTTCATAATCCATTCCTAGGTAACCTATTTCACAAAATAAATTAGCATATACATATCTTTAGTGAGCCAAAGTATAAATATAGTGAGTAGATACACTATATTAGCAAGCCAATACATAGTTTTAGTGAGCAGATACACTATATTAGTGAGCGTATTATCCTTGAATGTTAGAAACTTTAGAAGCAGGATTCAACTGATTGGTAGGAATGCTACCTCCATTTGGTTGCCTCAACCTTTCATCAAAAATCAAGCTAAAAATCCTATACATTTCCTTAAAATCTACCGCTAGATTAGATGTATCTGCTAGATTAGATGAACCTATAGCAATAACCTAAACCATTGCAGGAAACACATATTTTTAGTGAGCATATACATATGTTTAGCGAGCCAACTTATAAATGCAGTGAGTGGAACCTATAAGACTAAGAGTGTAAGAACTGAAAATTGTAGTGAGCCAATACATATTTACAGTGAGCGGATACACTATATTAGTGAGCGTACTAATACTTTTAGTGAGCCAAGCATAGTATATTTCTATTGAGCTTAGTAACAATCTCAGTAAACTCCAAAAAGATATTCGTATAAGAAATATAACTTATTCACTAAGATTATGAATAGAATTTAACCTGAGATTGTGATACATCTCCTTCATTCCTTGAAAAAAACCTTGCCTTCCTTAATCTTACAATGTTTGATATCTTCTCTGATGTACTCTTCCTCCTTAACATTCTTTTCGCCATCCTTTCTAGAACCTCTAGGATTACCAATGATTTTATTACCAGCACTAGACTATTGATCACTTTCTGTGTCAAAAATATAAACAGAACCCACAACAACACCAACATCAACCTTTAACTTCGCAAAAACTTCTTCACATAGCTTTCTTGCTTGGGTATTAGATTCACTTGCAAGAAGCAATGCCTTAAACTGCCTATGCATCTGAACCCTCATTATGGAACAAGGAGCACCAGCTGCATTAACACTTGGTGCTTCTTCTACAACCGGAGGGGTCTAGCTAGCCTAGTCCATTGTTTTATAATATATTGATCAGGGACTTTAGGCACACAATGAACGTTGAAAATATGCAAATGGTGGCAGCAAAGAATACCACTCTTATTTCGCTTTTTATAGTCATAAACAATATTTTGGTCCAGAAGATTAAACCTAACCGCAAACCCAAACTTCTTCAAAAAGTGATTCTTATAGACAACATATGTATGCTCTGTGCCATAAAGGGTTTCACTTGAGCTAAGAAGATCTTGACAACACTCTTCCCCTTTAATGTGTTCATTCTCAAACACTTCGTACAAGTTATTCATATAGATTTTCGAAGCATGTTGTAAAAGGCTAACATGTGGCAAGTACATCTCATGGAATCCATCCTTATTTTCACATTCTCGTCCTTCTCCTTAATCCTTCACTCAGTGACAGTGTTACAGAATATATTGTAAAAATCAAATAACCCACAAGTGGCATTGACTCTCTTTGATAAAGAAGCATTTGTAGACTCATTTCTTTGTAATGATAAAGTGCCACCAGAAAAAAATCCTTGCAAAAAGTTGGACACCATTTTTCTTTCAACCGATACAATCTAACTAACCAAGCATTTTCAGCACATTTATACTCTTCAACCAGTCTAACACACAAAAACAATGAGTAGAAAGTAATTAGTTAGTGAGCAAAAACATTTAACCTTGGTGAGTAAAAAGGCATAATCTAGTAAGCAGATACATTTAATCTTGGTGAGTAGAAAGTAATAATTAGTGCATAGAAAGTAATAAGTTGGTGGGCACATTAATAAACAAAAACAGAGAGGGGCTCACGTGTGTCAACAAAAATTAAACTCTGCTTGTGTATCATATTTCATCCAAACATGGTCAAGTTTATCAACAAATCAACCCGAAACCCTAAGATGACCAATATTCTTTTTTGAAATCTCCAAGATGTGCTAAGTACAAAACTTATGCTTTGCCAAAGTAAAGATCTTTTCAATAGCATTTGCCATAGAAAATGCTTAACCCATCATCATAGTTTTCGGTTGCACATTATCCAGGGCTTCCAATAATGTTTCAAATAACCAAACAAAGCTCTCAATCTTCTCATTCATCAAAAATTCGCATCCCACCATAACATTCTTCACATGATGATTCATACAAACAAAAGGTGCGCATATCATCTTATAACAGTTGGTCCTATATGTCGTGTTAAATACAAGGAGATCACCAAACGACAAGTAGTCAGATTTCATTTGTGAATCTCTCTAAAAGAAACTCATCAAACAATCATCCTCATCCAATTTAAACTTATAAAAAAGAATCTTACTTGTTGGCACTCCTAGTTTCTAAAACATACATCAAATAATTAGCATCACCCTCATCTAAAGTCCTCTTGACTTCATTTATAATACTATTGTAGGCATCCTTTTGACTAAACCCAAGTAATGGCGAACCCCCAGCCTCATTTCTTAGAAGCTGATAAACATGGAAAACTTCCATACCATTTCTTCTCATCTTTTAGAAAAAATCAACATGAGCTTTCTCAACTTTTTTATGTGACCTCAACTAATGAACCTCATCTTCGAAAAGCAATTCATGATTATGAATTTTGTCATGCTTCTTACAAACCCATTCCTCATTAGCTTTAATGTGAAAAATAGCCCCATCTTTACAATTGCACCTATGGCTCCATTTTGTAAATGTCTTATCTTTTTTCCCGGGATACCTTTTAACCCCTTGTTTGCTACAACAAAACTCACTCGAATGCAACTCTTGTGAACCCTTTCTCCTCCTCAACTTGTCACATCTTATGGAAAAATCCCTTACGGAAAGTATACACATTATACACCTCAAATGTTACATCTATAGAACTGACCCTTTTACCAATCAATTCTAATTCACCAGCTTTCTGCACTTCAACAAAAAACTCATCATCAACATCTACATATTTCTCCTTATCATTCACAACACAATTAGACACACCACCAATAATATTACCATTATCAGAAGCCACATCTTGCCTTTTGAAACACCAGTAGGATTACACAAAACTCTAACATAATCATCAACATCAACAACCTTAACAAGATAACGATCTAATGTAGATAGCAAAAATGAAGTATCATCTGCAAAAACAACATGATTTTTGTGATGAGCTATAATGCATAATTGGTGAGCAAAAGCTGAATCCTAGTGAGCCAAACGTTTTTTTAGTGAGCAGAAAACTACTCTGTAGTAGAAGGCAACAAATTTTTTATAGTGAACTATACTAATTATAGTGAGCTATTTTTTTCCCTATTAGGCACAAAATTGATTATAGTGTTTGCATTTAGTGAGCACAGAAATCGATTTATGATTGTTAAGTACGAGCTGAATTCCAATGTCTAAATGTATTTCTTTAGTGACCTAATGACCATATTTAGTGAGCATGTAACTGATTATAGTGACCCAGTGTTTATCATATGTATATAGCAATAATAAAAGTATCATTTGCAAAAACAACCATGATTTTTGTGGTGAGCTATAATGCATAATTGGTGAGCACAAGCTAAATCCTAATGAGCCAAAAAATGCTAAATCCTAGTGAGCCAAATCTTTTTTTTTTTTTTTTTTTAGTGAGCAAAAAACTTCTCTGTAGTAGATGTCAATATATTTTTTATAGTGAGCTATACTGATTATAATGAGCTATTCTTTTACTTGTTAGGCACAAAAATTGATTATAGTGATTACATTTAGTGAGCACAAAAATTGATTTATGATTGTTGAATACAAGTTGACTCCCAATGAGCTAAGTGTATTTCTATAATGAGCCAACTACTATATTTAGGGCATGTTCTTTTCATGGGTAAATTGGGTGGGTAAAAAGATAAAGTAGGTTGAAATAGGTTGAGGTAGATTAAAGTAGGTTGAAGTGGGTTGAAATAGGTTGAAGTGAGTTGAATTTTTTTAATGTGATAAATTGAACTTGGTTAAAATAATGGAAGTGGGTTGAAGTATGTTGAAGTGGGTTGAGGTTGATATTTTGGAATTGACCCACGAAAAGAACAGGCCCTTAATGAGCACATAATTCATAATGGTGAGCGATTGTTTCTCATATTACACAAACTAAAATTTACAGAGAATGAAGTATATTCAAGCATTAAATGGAAAAATATTGTTCAACTTGTATCATAACCGGTATTGACACAATTACAAATACCATATACAACTCAAAACAAAAACCAAACATTTTAGCAAACATCCAGAAGAATAAATCGCAAAAACCAACTATATATTCAAACCAACAACTACATTATATTTTCAAAACACAGCATCATAAAATGAATGCAATCCAATTGGAAAATCTCAAAATTAACTCATCAGAATGCAAGTTTAAAACACACAAGTTCTAAGCCCGAACACAAAAATAGAGATCGAAAATCGCTATCAAACCTGACGAAGAATTCGCGTTTGATGAATTTTCAACATCAATAGTGATGTTAAGATCAAATATAACCATTGAATAATTATTGAACACTAAAATAATCGAGGCAGCACAGAGCAATCAAGCAGTGGGAATACTGAAAACCGCGATATCTAAAACTTGAGAAGCATGAATTTCCTTTTTTAAAAAAGACAAGAGATGTAGTGGGCTAGGTAGTTGTCTGGACTAAAAACTGCTAATTGTGGGCCCGAGTGGACAATTAAGATGGCCACCCGACTGTATGTAATAAATTGCGCACTAATGTACCATATACTTGAGTCTACCAATATGGTAGTATGCCATAATGGAATCACATAGGCAAAGTCTTAAAAATCAAGGTAGTTCAAATATTATAGAAGTGTTAGACATATAGTATAATCCTAGGCCACTGTCTATGAAACTTATTCAATTTTTTTAAATGTTAACCAAAGTTAGGGAATATTTATGTAAGATACAATAGTGAGATCACTTAAAGTCATATTTTTGTATCAATAATAAAAAAGAGTGATAAGTGGGTAAGTAGTAAGGAGCGATATAGGGAGACAAAGACGGTAAATAGTCATAACTATATATCTAACAGTTAGCATTAAGCAGTGAGGAGTAGTGGGGGAAGATATTGAGTGGTCAACTACATGCAACCAGCATATTGAAACAAACAAGCCCTTTGTAGGTAAATTTTACTAAGTGGTTTTTCATAATATTGAAATAATTTTATCATATACAGTTGAGATATGGAAACATGCTTTATGATGAGCTTGAGCATTTTCACCTAGTTGATCACCCTGTTCCTGCATTGTTAAACATATATATATATATATATATTATATATATATAATATATATATATATATATATATATATATATATATATATAAAAGGTGATAATCATACCCTACTCAGTTGTCACAAGAAGAAATCAATCATGTGGCCTTGGTAGCTACACTCCCGCACCTAGGGTATTTAGGCTTTCATCAACAAATATAGTAACTTTATTATTCAACATTTCTCCAAAGAAATCAATATGACAGTTGTTTAGGCTGTAAACGTAGATCTCACCTTTTTTTTTTTTTTTTAATATGTTTACATAGGCTTCTATTTCTACTGCAAGTTTTCACTATCGTATTTGAAGATAACTAAGCTAGAATTGTTACGAGAAGAGCTATCCAAATTTATATTTTATTTTGTTTAAAAAAAATGATCCCATTGGTCAACGCCACATTACTGAGCCCGTAATGAGGTGAAATTTCCACACAATTGCACGTGGATGCAAATGCTACTTTGACTTCCTTGCGTTGTCAACTATTATTTTTGAAAAGTTATATATGCCTCTTCTAAACAAATCTCAGCGTCTCATTGGATGCAATTAAGCAGCCCCATTGGCGTCATTATTTTAGTTTGTTATTAGTTTTTGGCCATTGAACAATCATTTAACCCATCCTTCAATTTGATTGAATGAAACTGAATTTTTTGTAGAATTTATAATATTCTATGCAATTCGTACGGGCCGCAGGGTACCCCTACATGGGGAACCAACGCCTTCGCTGGCGAGTTGACCATGCATCCACCCAACAGTACTTCTAATCTTGTCGATGTAATTGTTTTTTTTTGTGCAAGGTAATGCAATTATCCTCCTATATAGGGGTGGTAATGCATTGGATTCGGATCGAGTGAATCATCGTCAGTATTCATTATACGCTTTTATCCGTTTCATTCAATTCATCTATCAATCATCTGCGAAAATTCAATCCAATCTATCCATCCATCCATCATCCATGGGGGAAAATGCATGGATAGGATTGTAAACGGGTGATGAAAATTTATATGTAATATGTTAGTAAATTTACAAGAAAAAATAAACTTTGCCTTTTAAAAAATTTTAAAAAGTTGTTCTAGGCACAAAAAATTAATAAAGATCATATTTATCATATGAATTTGATGAAAATCATAAAATTAACAATATATTTGTCCAAAAAATGGGTAAAATTTAAAGAGCAAAAATAAGAAATAAATTAATTGCAAATAGAGGATAAATAACCGGATGACTAAGCAGATAATAGATCGGGTGGCGGGTTGGATGGAGCATTACCGGGATTCAATCCAATCCCTCAAATCATTATCCATCACTCATATATTTCGAATTTTCACACATTTTTTGGGTTGGGTGAAACGGATATCCATCGGATGCAGGCGAAATTGCCACCCTCTACAATTGCCAATTTGCTACTTTCCTTTATTCGTTTGATTTTCTTTTTTCAAAAAAATCTTTTTATTTTTTTGGGTAGAAATATCTAACAAAAGTAGGAGGCAACTAGTGTTCGTTGTGGATACCCTTTGAAATTTTTCGAAATAAAAAATTGGCAAATTGGTTTCTAAGGTTTGTAAACTAAAATCGAAAGTTTCTATTCCAGAATATTTGCCACACTTAATGTGAGAATTTTAGCATGTTATAAATTAATTTTTTACTTTTGTGGACGGGAATAGAGGGATGTTTAAGCTTTACGGACCTTCCTATTCTATCATTAGGCAAAGTATGATGTTTCTTTAATAAAAAAATTTTTTCTTAATAACTTACAAAAAATGCGACAATTAATCTTTCAGCTATTAGCAGAAAAATTAATTGAGATTGTGTTAAAATTCACTATCTGAAAAGTCATCATTATAGAAAAAAATCTGACCAGAAAAGAACAAACTGAAAAGCAACACAAAAGGTGAAGAAAAATCAAAAAATATTCTTTCTTTCTGCCAAACCGGTTCCAGTTTTAGGTTTTTTTTTAAAAAAAAACCGAAATCCAAATCAGTTGGATTGATTCATTTTCTGGAGGAACAAAAATTAAAATTATTTTATTAGTTTCGGTATGATTTCAGAGCCCCCGAAAACTATGCTTACATTGAAACAAAAGAAAACAAATTTCTACACTACCTCGTAGAATTTTAAGTTTACTTATGAGGATTTCCCCCCTGTTCTTAAGTACACTTTGTCATCTACATGGATTTTTTTTTTTTGGGGGGGGGGGGGGGGAGGGATTCCTCAGGCTATTGTTTGTGTTTTGTTTTGCCCCTAATATTTTATTTGCATGATGAAATCTCTAATTAAACTTGAAAATTCCGCCTTTTGAGAAAGGTGTCCTTTCTATATTTATGTTTGCACAAGTATCTGTCCCTGTTCATGTCCACGCTCGTAAATGCACACGCGTATATCCATAAAATTTGTCTATAAGAAGGGTTATCTATTTTAAAAAGTAACAAGAAAATAAAAATTCATCTATGAAACTATTTGTTATTCAAAAAATGTTTCTTGTTCAAAATTATTTGTATTTTTGCACCTCAATATCTATCTATTCATTGAGGTTTTAGTTAAATTTGATTATAAAAAACTTAGGTTAAAACCCTAAGTGCACAATATAGCTATAACTGGCAATCAACATGTGCTGGTCGTTTTGATAGGAGTTGTATTTTCAATTACCAGAGCTATCTCAAGTACTCAAGTGCGGCTAACTATTCTAACCATCTAGCCTTATAGGGTTTGCCCAACTATAAGAGTGGCAACCGTGGACCTAGACTTGGCAAAACTATAGCAAGACAAAGCTAACCTAGCATGATTACTGACCCGAAACTGATACGAATTTAAGTGGGTTTGTGTATAAATTTTCAACCTGTTTGATTAAATGGGTCATGTTCAACTTGTTTAATTAAATGCGTTAGGTTTAGGTCGAGATTCTCGACACCAAAAAAATTTTGTTTAACCTATTTAGTTGAATGGATTAAACAGCTCAACTCAATAACCCGTTTATCGTTTATCTGTTTACCTTTTTTTGATAATTAAGAACACAAAAATTAAAAATAAATTTTTAAATGTGAATTACGATAAACCTGATGAGCTTTGGATAGTAATTGCGCAATGTTGTATTTAAGCTTAATTTTTAATATTATGTAATTACATATTACTTGAAAATCTTAATCGGGTAAATGGATACTTAGGTAACTAAACTCGACTTGTTTATCATAAATGGGTCAAATGGTCAATCTGTTTAAAAATTAAATGGGACAAGTGAAGGTTTTTCGACCTGTTCAATAGAGGAGTTAGGTTCGGATCGAGTGATTTTTAACCTATATAAGTTCGATACGAACACATACTTGTTACGACCTGACCTATTTTTCAACTCTAAGCAAAACTAACATAAAATCCAAAACCTAGACCGAATGATCAGGACCCATACTCAACCCAACATCCCAAGTAGACTCACCCAACAGTAGATTTGAATTGACCTGAACCGCGAACCATACCCGAATACCCGACCTGAAATTTCAAACAAAGTTGCATATTTTTTCCTGACAAGCTTATTGTACCAAAAATCGATTGAATCGAAGTCAACTTGAACCGAAATTCACCTGACCTGAACAGAATAGACCCAACACATTGATTAACCCTAAACATGAACCTAGTCAACCATGATCTAACTCTTACCTGAACCGAATGGCCTATTTGCTATATCTACCTGGATCTAGCTAAGATTCATGCTACGTTCATGTTAATGTCGTGACTACTCTTTCTATTCACACTAGTCAATTGATCTCATCTGTCATCACAAGTCAATAACCCAAAAACATGAATGAAAGCTCTTCAAAGTATTTTATTGAACACTTAGTGGGTATGAAAAAAAATTCTACATTCAACTATATACAACGTAGCTTAGGACCCAAACAAGATTGGTTAACCATTGTAAGGGCTAATCCCAACAAAAGCAATAGAAATCTTACTATTAGTTAACACGAGAATGTAATATGACGAACCACAAACTAATCTAACAAGAAAGCAAATAAATATGAAATAGAGAAAGAAGAGAAAAAAAACTTACTCACAGAAATTCAAAATCTTCAATTTTGTAAGAGAACCATTCTAAACAACTCTAATATAACCTAAATGCTTCCCCTAATAAGGTTTTAGGCATGAGTGGAAAGCCTCTCCTTCCCACCACCCTCGTGTCCGGGGTTAAATCTTAGGGGGTAGCACAATATTCTTGTACGAGAAAAATTGTGTGGGTGGTTGGATGGTTTTGGGTTTTTGCTTAGACTTCAACATTTCTCTATGCCTCCTGACCTATTGTGGCCTACCAGGATTCCCTTAAGATCATAAGCCAATGGTTAGGTTGTTTACCATTACCCAAAAAAAACTAAAAATTATTTGCGTACAATAATTCCATCAGTACCAACATATGGTAGTTCAAGTGGTTTGGTACCTGTGGACCTTAAGTAAGGTTTTGAGTTCAAGGTTTGTGACTGAAAAAAAAATCTATAATAGGAGAACTCCACTCCTTTATGGGCTAACAGTGGCTCGACTCTGATAAAACAGAATTTCAAAGACAAAAAATATAATTCCATAGTTTATTCCATGGTGAATCAACAAACGGCTGATTTCTGTTTGTCATATGTTTGAGAAATCATTGCAATCTTATTGGTCTCTTGCCCATCCCTTGAATTAGGGGTGAGTAAAAGAGGAACCGTTAATATTCTACTTTTTTCTTTTCTTGGCCAAATGACTTATATGCCCTTCTCTTATTAATTAGTTTTCTTTTTAAGCATAGATTACTGTAAAGCTAAAAATATTGAATTTTTAAGGGGATTAAAGTGCCAAACTAATAAAATTCACAATAGAAAAGCTTTAAAGAAAAAATGGATATATTAGGAAAAAAAAAAATATTAGAAATGAACTTTGAACAATTTAAACAAGAAATAGCATATGGAATGTATGGAGACACTGATATGTTACCCTGATAAAATATTTATGTCAAAACAAATATAAACGTATAATTTTGAATCAAAAATAATCGCCTTTATTGAAAGAACTGGATGAATTTATGCTCAGAAAAATGAAAAAATCCGCAATTCCAAAGCTAAAAATAACAATCCAACGTAATTGTGAATTTATCCTTAATTTATATCAAACTTGCATTATTGACTCAGGAATTCACATAATGATTTTGATGATAACAATCAATGTAGATAATAATTATATATGAAATAGTTGTTTACTGAATATTTATATTATTTGTGAGTTTCATATATAACATTCTTATTCGTCTAATTCATCAAATTGGTCACATGTATGGTCAATACATGGGCTTCACACTTGAATAGTTTAAGTCTTGGATGAAAAACTTTGATTGATTATTAATGGAAGTGATATGATAGAATATTGAGTTTCTACGGATATTTATCCATATAATCTAAGTGAATAATATTAACAAATTTGATTGGATTAAGTTGTCTACCCAATTATGTATTTATGGATGGAAAAATATGTGGGTATCATCTAATATCTAAAGGTTTTATTTGATTGGTAAATACACTCTAGCCTATTCAAATTTGAATTTCAAATTTGAGAATCATATGAGATCACTTAAAGATAATATTGCCTTGCTTCAATCTTATATGATTTCATCTTGGTGAATTAACTTATATAATTAAATATTCTACTAAATGGCATACAACTTTGATTTGCAAAATAATATCAAATTGATGGTCAAAATCTCTTGCTGCTTATTTCCAAGAGATTACTAGTATCATGTGCTTTACCAAAGGCAAGAAAAATATCTTATGCAGCTTATCCACCGTGGTTGATTTGTATAGAAAATCAAATCAGAATATTCAGCTCACAAAAAATCAAATCAGAATCTACGGATCATATTTCAAGGGTCTAAAATCATATTTCAGGATATTCTAGTAGAAACTTCCTTCTTGGTAGTTTAAGTTCATGACTTGTAAGGATATAAATAGTGACCACATGAGCAACAACAAGCAGGCAAACAAGTGAAAGAAAGCTTTGAGAATACTTGTTGAGTTATTGTACTAAGCTTTCTTTTGAGATCAAAGAATTAAGGTGAAAAGAATTATTAAGGAGTGAACTTGGAGCTTGTGAGGTCAACTCCACCCAAACTTAGACCAAGAGGTTGGTTTAAGTGATTGAGATCTCTAGAGTGAGGTAGCTCAGAGAAATTATTGAGAGTTCATCTTAATAAAAAAGTAGAGTTTAAATCCTAAAGTTGGATAACTCTATGCGGAGACCTAAGCCTGATTAAGGCCCAACCTTGTTAAAATATCATTGTTATCATCTTTATTTAATTTTCGCATTTACATTTGATTTTAATTTCAAGTTTTTGCAATCACCCTATTCAAACCCCTCTGGGGTGATCTAAGTTTTCAATTTTTATCGGAGCGAGTGCTATTATCTTGAGATTTAACCATCTAATAGCTTTGTTCCCATGGCTAGTTCTAATTTTGATTCTGATTGTCCACCTCTTTTTATGGGTACTAATTATTTTTGGTGGAAGGAAATCATGGAATTCTATGTTAAGCACAAAGATCTAGAACTTTAGGAGATTATCATGGAAGGTCCCATTGTCATTAAAAATTGAAGGATTAATTTATCAATGATGATTACAAGATTATGACCAAAACTTCTCAAGCTATTAATATGCTATATTGTGGCCTTTCTATTGATATTTGCGAATCAGTTTTTCATTATAAGAGTGCCAAAGATTTGGAATTATCTTTATTGTTATTGTGGATCTAATGAAGAGATTTCAGATCTTGATACAATTACAAACGAGGAGATTGAGATCACTGAATTCAAAGCTCAACGTATTGATGATAGAAACAGCCCATACGGAAAGTGCAATGATGAGAATGGTGATGACAAAAGTGAGCCTCATACAGAGTTAGTAGAAAAGCAAAACCAAGATCAAGAGCATGAGTTCAAAAAGAATATTCAGGATCTATCAACTCCAAAAATTAAGGAAAATGGGGTAAAAAATTTCATTGATAATTCTTCTCAATCTTGCCTCGACTTTATTGATTTAAATACTACAATTGGTAATATTTTTTTCAAAGCTTTATGTAGGTGGTATAAGTCCAAAAAGTGGGACAAAAGTAAGAAGAAAAATTTGGCTACCTCAAGATTCTCTCTTGTTTTTAATCCTTATGGACCCAAGAAAAAAGTTCGTCCTAAATATTCGATTTTGCATAACTCTATGAAGAAGGGGCAACTTTTTATAAAATTATTTGCGCATAATTTTGAATATTTAAAAAGTCCTATGAACATTTAAATTTCTAAGAAGCTCAAGGGAGAGAATAAAATGCGGACCTTCTCAAAATTAGAATAAAAAATTGAGAAGTGTTGGGCTAGCTAAGATAAAAATAAGGTAAACTTTAAATTTATCTTTTTTCCCCTTCCATATATTTTGTTTTCCATGACATGTAGGGATCCAAGATAAATTAGATATGCTTAAGAATCACATATTGTTTTGATTATTTTTAGATGTTGATTATTCAGTAAGGGGGGCAATTGAATATCTTACTTGTGGATAAGTGTTCTCTTGCATGGACGTTTAACATCAGTATTACTTTTAACGTTACAATCAAATTTAAAGTTGCATGAAATTTTTGTGTCATATACATATTTACTACATGAAACTTGCATTAAATTTTGCTTATCATTCTATATATGCTTGTTTTATTGAATTGAGCTCCATGTCCAAAACTGTTGGTACTTACGCTAGTTATGTGAATAGAAGACCTAGCTTAATGTGGAGTATTGATGTTCAATACTTACATGCTATTATCTCCCTGACTATATATGACACTTGCCATCGAATTTCTAATTGAACATAGCATAAATTTTTTTTTCATTGGTATTTTAATATGAGTATTAGATAAAGGGGGATAGTATGGTAAATGGTATCTAATGCTTCAATAAAATTTATGCAAAATATTGCATTTTCTTATAATATTCCATGACCCCATACTTGATGTTTCCAATTATTTTAATTAAGGGGGAGAGACAACCTTATCTATTTCGAAGAGTCCTTACTGTCTTCATCCTTATACAATTTTATCATTCTCACACTACTTTTTTTTATGAAACCCATGCAAAAAGGGGGGGAAAATGAATTAGTAAGCCCAAATAATAAGATCATGATAAGTATTCATCTCTATTAAAGTGGACTCTATCTTTCATAAAAAAGGAGAGACCCATAATATGATTCATAATATGTTTTGATGAAAGACGAAAAGGGTTCATCCAAATAAAATGTATTTATGAAGCTTTATAATATTTGATTACATTATATCATCCCATGCCGGACCAAGATATATACCGTGCTTTGATTATATCATATTATTGTGCTTATAATTCTTAAGATAAAAGTGATGTCAAAATGAGATATAAGAGAACCTTTGTAATGCTATAATAGGCATCTGGTTGGAGATATGTCAAAAATAAAATAACTACATTGCGTTGGGCTAAATATACTTGATTTCATCATTTGACTAGATTTTGGTAAATATTATTGCATCTCTCTTGCATACATGTTATATACATGTTTTAGCTATTTTGTTGGGAAAAATAGCTTGATTAATATGGTACAATACCTACACATTATACATTAGATGGCTATATATTTTTTAAATTGTCATATCTAGATTGTAGCTGTTGATATGATTTTGGCATGAGTAAGCTAAGGTTATGTGCTCAACTAGTATATCTCACGCCATATGAATTACCTTGGATTAATGGTTTTTGAAAAGAGGAGATTTTTCTTGACTATTTGCTTTATGCCCCATATATAATTGCCTTAGGAGGAGAGATAATTCATTCTAGATTATCAATTTTATTTTTCCTTTATAAACTCGTATCTCTTATAACCTTAGCATGTCATTTTTGAGATATCCAAGTGAACTGGTTGATTTTGATGATATGTTATTGGATCTAAACTTGTGAGGTTAACCCTTCCTTCTTCTTCACAAGTGTCATATTAAGGAAGAGCTATGCTATACTAATTGGTTAGTTTATATTCTACATTCCTTTTTAATGATGACAAAGGGAGAGAACAATGAGTTTATAATAAGTGTATGCCAGAATCAAGGTATGTATACAAATATCACTTTCCAGTAGTATTATTGTTTGTCATCATCAAAAAAGGGGAGATTGTTGACTCTAGGAATCACATAATGATTTTGATGATAACAAACAATGTAAATAATAATTATATATTATTTGTCAATTTCATGTATAACGTTCTTATTGGTCTAATTCATCAAATTAGTCACATGTATGGTCAATACATGGCCTTAGCACTTGAATAGTTTAAGTCTTGAATGACAAGCTTTGATTGATTATTAATGGAAGTGATATGATTATTTATGGATAGAAAAATATGTGGGTATCATCTAATATCTAAAGGTTTTATTTGATTGGTAAATACACTCTAGCCTATTCAAATTTGAATTTCAAATTTGAGAATCATATGAGATCACTTAAAGATAATATTGCCTTGCTTCAATCTTATATGATTTCATCTTGGTGAATTAACTTATATAATTAAATATTCTACTAAATGGCATACAACTTTGATTTGCAAAATAATACCAAATTGATGGTCAAAATCTCTTGCTGCTTGTTTCCAAGAGATTACTAGTATCATGTGCTTTACCAAAGGCAAGAAAAATATCTTATGCAATTTATCCACCGTGGCTGATTTGTATAGAAAATCAAATCAGGATATTCAGCTCACAAAAAATCAAATCAGAATCTACAGATCATATTTCAAGGGTCTAAAATCATATTTCAAGATATTCTAGCAAAAACTTCCTTCTTGGTAGTTTAAGTTCACGACTTGTAAGGATATAAATAGTGACCACATGAGCAACAACAAGCAAGCAAACAAGTGAAAGAAAGCTTTGAGAATACTTATTGAGTTATTATACTAAGCTTTCTTTTCAGATCAAAGAATTAAGGTGAAAAGAATTATTAAGGAGTGAACTTGGAGCTTGTAAGGTCAACTCCACCCAAACTTAGACCAAGAGGTTGGTTTAAATGATTGGAATCTCTAGAGTGAGGTAACTCATTAAGAGTTCATCTTAATAAAAAAAAGTGAAGTGTTGAATCCTAAAGTTGGATAACTCTAGGTGGGGACCTAAGCTTGATTGAGGCTCAATCTCATTAAAATATTATTGCATATCATCTTTATTTAATTTCCGCATTTACATTTGATTTTAATTTTATGTTTTTGCAATTACCCTATTCACCCATCTTTAGGGCAATCTGAGTCTTCAAAACTTATTCTAAAGAAGAAATAAGAGAAAGAGAGATATATTATATTCAAAAAAGTGATTACCTTCGAACAATTAATTGTTCTAAAGAAATAATCTGAAAAAATGAAGATAGATTAGACCTCCCAATTTATGAAGAAGAAAGAAGAGCTTATTGGGAATTTGTAGAAAATTTTGACTAGATGATCATAATAATCTACATCAATTTGATACAGACTATTGGTTTAATGATGAAGATTAATAAAAATTAAAATGATGAGTTTTTCGCAAATTGAAGCAAAACTAAATGAATCAATTAAACAACTGGTAATACAAATGCGATTAATAAATATAACTTTGGAAGGAATGTTAAAACCTAAACAAAAGAAAGAATATACACCATTAATATTGGAAATTAAGATTCCCGAAAAATAACTCACAAAAGTGATTATCAAAAATATATTAAAAGACATCAAGAAAGATTTTTAAAAGCTGAAGAAGAATCACTACAAAAAATTATTGAAGAAAGAATAGACTTAAAGGAAAAGCTAAACAACAAGAGTGCGAATAATGGGAGAATACAATAAGTCTATTGAAGAGATATTAAACAACTTTAAAAATCAGCAAATAACAGAAATAGTAAAATAAATAAATATACAATAATGAGTACTAAGAGGTAGTGTAGGAAGTAACATCCCCAATCAAGGCAACTATGGACAAGGCGAAACTTCAAATCCTTTTAGAAATTATAGCTCAAGGAAATCTCCAATCAGAAAAGTACGTAGTACTAATAGAAGAAGACAAACTATTAATGAAGAATTTAACCCAAAAAATCATTTATTACAAGAACCAGTACTAGCATGAGAATATTTCCTAAATATAGATGGTGTAACTGATTAAAAAAAAAAGTTTTAGATGTCTGGACAGCATCGGTAGTACTATCCCTAATAACTGAATCAGTTTATGCCAGTAAAGATAGAGATGTCAATGCAATATACGACTTAGTAATAAATTCATTTCAAGGAATAGTGCATAATTGGTATACAGAAATATCTCTGAATATATGAATTTAATAGAAGTCGACGTAAGAAGAAAATTAAGAATTAGCGTAGAAAAAGGAGTACTGACTTTAGAAAAATACTTAATTGGACAATTTGAAGGCTACGAATATGTAGAAAATATTGAAATAGCATCTCGTGAAAAGAAAAGAGAAGCCTTATATAAATGAACCAATTTAAGAATCTGCAATTTATGTACCTTTGAAAGTTTTTTTTGCAAATTTAACAAATATCATTATGAGCTTTATGATTCTATAGAAAATCAAGAAGCCTACATCCAACTATTGCTAAATAAATTCCCTAACCCATGGAACAAATATTTCTATGAAAAATTTGGAGCCTTTGCTAGTCAACCTACTCTCTTTAATCAGGTCAGTAGTGATAGTACAAACCGTCATAAATAGAGAAATGATACAACTCTGTCTACAAGAAAGTAGAAGAAGACATATTAAAGAAGTAACCATATGTTGTGATGAATTGAAAACTATCCTAATTACATACCAAAAAGAAAAAGAACTCCAAAAAATGTAAAGAAAACTCCACATAAGAAAATACCGAAAAGAAAATTTTCTAAGAAGAAAAGTTAAAAACCACAGAAAACAAAAATTGAGAAAACAAAAACTGAGAAATTTGTGAACAAATCACAATGGAGCAGTAGATATTTTAGACATGAGAACTTAACTCAAGAGAATTTTAATCCAAAAAAATAGATATTATAAGAGAAACAAAATGCCAACCTCCTTATCAATGCTGGAATTGTGGAGAAATAGGGCATAAATCTATCAATTATAATAAAAGAAAAGCTAATATACTAAAACTCTTCTCAGAAGAATTTGATGAAATACAAGATAAACTCTACCCTATAAACTCTAATATATATGATGTTATCTCTAGTTGTTATGAATCTATTAGTTCAAAGACGATACAGGCACTTCTGAAACATAAACTTATTTAGGTACTAAAGATGAGTACTAAATAAATGGATATAGTACAACAACAAGAATAAGAAAATAACGAAAACTATACAAAAGTAATCACCTTTAATTAGGGACTATATGCAAAAATAGTAGCGACAGATCTATTATCTCTCAAAGATCCAAGGAACTTTATGTGAAAATTAGATGATTTTCTAACAAGAAAACTAATACGATATTTCAAATTATATACTACAGAACAATCAGTTAAGGTCCAACACTTAGAAGGAAATATTAGATTAACACTAATGACCAAGACATAATTAAAATATTTTTAAAAGAAATTCCCTCAAAAAACCAAGATTTAATTAAATATGTGCATCTACAAGGAATACAAATTGCTGTAAAAGTATGTTTTAAAGAAGACATTAACTCACCCATCATTTTATCACTACATGACCAAATATATAAAAATATTCAAAATAGTCATCTCAAAACTTTACAAGAAAACTTGATTTATAAAAAATTAATCTTTGATGCTATCCCAATTACTTAGTCATTTTGAGAAGTAAAAATATTGAAGATACTCTCAACTTAAAATTTAAATTTTTAACAGATATAGGATTTCAACCAGGAAATGATATATTATCCTTTTATTACAGAGGATTATGCGTTTTCTACAAGACTAACTTTTGTATTAAAAAGTAAAACAAATAGGAAAAATAATTATAGACCCAATCTTTTCAACAATAAGTACCGTTATATCACCACTAACGTAAGGAGCTAGACTACCTGCATTAACAGACTTTTAATTAGTAGAAGAAGATGAAGCATCAAGTAGTTATGACGCACCTAGACTCTCTAATACCAAAAAAAGGAATGAGAATTGCCAATCAGCCAACTCTTCTAAGAAGCTTTAGCATGACCAAGATACCTAAATTTCAACCTAAAAGTATAATAATGGTGAACACTAACAATGGAACTTATAAAGTAAAGTTTGGATATTTTAATGGACAAGCATGGATAGAAAATAAAATCTTAATTGATACAAGTGCATTCCAATGTCATTATATGCTTTTACCTATTCCAGTCATTTCTGCCTCTGAATATAATTTCATTACATATGATGGCAGAAGACCTACCCTTAATCAAAAATCCAAAATCACGATGAAGACTCCTAGTTCTATGCTATTAGAATCTGATTGTTATATTGATCATTTAATTCATAGCGAATTCTATCATATATTACTAAGAATGAATTTCCTAGACCAATTCGCAACTTATGAAATAAAACGACTCAAATCACCTTAGTCGATAAAAAAAGTAAAATCATCCTTGATAGAATATGAAGGAACTTCACTTTCCTATCCTCAAATATATTGATGTAGCTGTAAAAGAATTAGATATTACAATTACAATTTTAATAGACATTGGATCAGAAGTAACCTTTTTTAGGATTCTTCATTACCAAAATGGGAAAAACTCTCATCTGATCGAAAAAGTAAAATTAAAGGTGTTCACCCTATGACTACTTATTTAGAGCTTACACAAAGTAATATGCCTATTATATTAGGTAATAAAATTCTTAATATTCCTCTAGTATTAAAATACAACTCAAGATATGATATTTTATCAAGAAATGATTTCCTCAAATAATTTGTTAAATTCACTCAAACTTTATATACAGTATATCTCACAACAAAATGTGGTCATACACGTAAGATACCTACATTAAAATATACTTATAGAGTACGTGCGAAGCGTAGTGGACATGGATATGAACAAATCGCACTCTCAACACAAATAAAAAAACCAAGCTTCAAAGTAAACATAATTAAGAAAGAAGATTTGATTAATAAATTAAAACAAATATACTCTGAGACCGTTACGATTTCGGAAACCTAAACATCCTCACTCAAAAATAGAATTAACACAAGAAATATATATTAAAGAAAAACCCATGCTCTACATGCCAAAAGATATAAGAGAATTTTCTATACAAATCAAAGAACTCTTAGAAAAAGGACTAATACGACCCTCAAAAGGTAGTTATTTCATTACCAGACCATTATGGTAATGAATGAAGCAGAGAAACGAAGAAACAAAGCAAGAGTGGTAATTAATTATAAAAAACTCAACCAATTCACAAAGACGGACAATTACTTCTCACCTAATAAGGAAGTCTTAATTAATCTTGTTAAAAAAATATTTCTCAAAATTTGAGTGTAAGATAGTATCAAACTCAGTTACTCAAACTACTCTAGATCTACCCATGATTTAATTATGAGTCCCCCCAAAAAATAAGCCACAATCAAACTCAAAATTAAATCGAGAAGGAGATTATTTAGCTGGACAAAGTTTTAATCTGCTTAACTTAAAATATTACACACAAGATCAAGCATGTGATTTTTAAATATCTTTCGATGTTACACCTAGAAATATAAGAAAAAATTTACTAAATCATTATAAATTTAGATTAAATTATCTTTCAACTCTCCCTAGAAGTGTTCACCTCCTTACTATAAATTTAATAAAAGATAATATTACTTTGTTAGAATTAACTTTCGAATATACTGTATGGTATCAGCTAAATAGAAATATAGATGAATCTCAAATAACTTATTACACAGACGAAGAAGATGAATGAGAAGCAAGAGAAGCTAATTAAAAGAAACAAATGACAAAAAGGATAATACAGTAATCTATACTTAAAAAAGAAACTTAATAAGAAAAGGCTTATAAATCATTTGACAAATAAAACAAAAAGTAAAACACTAAGGATTCTGGTTTTGCTCACCCCTACCTTGAATTCATTATTTGCGTTGAGGAGGAAGGATCATGCTTTGTTGCATTGTGTGTTGCGCCTTTATTGAGATAAGTAGTCCATTTATTTTGGACATTTAAAAATTGATTTTACCAGTTCATAACCTTCAAATCAAAACATGAATATTTCTTTTTCTATTCAATTGTACAGAATGAAGGGCAAGCCTTTGAAAAATTATAAGATTATTGTTTATAACTGTTTAATAGCTGACAACTGTTCATACACCTTACTATAGTAATTGTTTAGTAGCTACCAAACATTTATTTTGTTTAATTTATTAGTTGTTAAGCTATATTAAAAGAATTCTAATTTCTGCAAGTTTAAACAAACTACAAACTTCTTATACTAATTGTTAGCCAATGAACGTAAAATTACAAGATATTTTATCAAATAATTCGATCGATTTTTGATTTTATTTCTTATTTTCAAAGTTTACAGTTTAAAGATTTCATCTGAAGGAATGCATCATTTAATGATTTAATTTTTAGATGACGTACACAATAGATTATAATTTTTTTATGGAAGTGAAGGTGTATAATACTATTAGATGTTAAATGATTTTTTTCACAAAATTGCTAAGTCTTCACATGTATGCACGTGCTCCACCATAGACAGCCTTTAGAAGTGACAACAATTTCAAATACGCGTTAAAGCCTTTAAAATTTAAAAATTGATACAACTGAAAACTAATTTGTACTTTTTTATAAACGTATTTGGTAATTATTTAAAAAAAATAAAAGAAATTTGATACTTATTTTAAAAAATAAAAGAAATCTATTTCTGCCATTGTTGTGTCATATTGTATATTACAGACTTTACAGTAGTGCAACGAGGTACATTTACTTGAACATAAGAATTAGGAATGTAAGAATTAAGGAAGCCATTGTGGCAATCATCTAGTTACGCATCAAGTTATCTTCTAATACAACATTTTATTTTATTTTTTTAAAAAAAATATAAGTAACACAATTTAAATAATATTTATGTTGAAAATCCATTTATATTATCACATATATATATATTATATATATATATATATATATATATATATATATATATATATATATATATATATATATGTATGTATGTGTATATGTATGTGTGTGTGTGTGTGTGTGTGTATATATATATATATATTAGAAGTTGAATACAAAGAATGTATGAATGACATGTGGCATCTCACATGGTACAATAGATTATAATTTTTTTTAATGGAAATGAAGGTGTATAATACTATTAGATGTTAAATGAATTTTTAACAAAATTGGTAAGTCTTCACATGTATGCACGCGCTTCACCATAGACAACCTTTAGACGTGACAACGATTTCAAATATGTATTAAAGCCTTTAAAATTTTTTGACTGATCCGTAAAAAATTTTGACAGATAGTTTTTGACGGGCTGACAATCCGTCAAAGTTTTTCTGACAGGCTTTTCTAACGGACTGACACCTTATCAGTACGATTTCGTCGACTTTTTTGACGGACTCAACCGGTATTTTGACCGAAATTTTGACCGCTGAAGCTGTCCGTCAAAAATTGTTGCACGAATGGGATGTAAGGTGTGGGCAATATTTTTGACGGGCTGTTCTGGCTGAGTCCGTCAAAAATTTTGACGGAAGTTGTGCATCCCGTCAAAAATTTCTACGAATGCGATTAAAAATCTAATCTTAAGAACTCACATGTTTTCCCAGATGTAGCATTTCCAATTTTAATCAATGTCATTGCACGTCAAGAAACAAACGAAGTGAAATTATGTAGATAATAAAATTCACAAATTAATGTACAGTGCCATTAGAAGGATTGAAAATGTACGTACATAGATTCCATATGCGTAATCAAGCAACATAACAAAAATTGTTCAACTACTAAAACACATCGTAACTAATCATGAGAGGAATCACCTTAGTCGGATGGATCGGGCTCATCTTCATCATCATGTTCTGAAGGAGCTGTATCTGGCGGTGCTGTTGAGGACTCAGCTTGCTGACTCTTGAAGAACCTCTAGAGCTTACTTATCTTGCTCTTAACTTTCTCCTCATCTCACTGCCTCGCAGCCTTTTCTTGAGCCAGCTCATGTTGGAATTTAGCTTCCTTCTTCTCAACCTGTTTGCGAAGGTCTTGAATCTCTTTTTGGCGAGCATCCTCCGCTTGACGAGCCTCCTCCGCTGCTTTGACAGCACTCTCATTCAATCTCACCGCCATCTCGCATGCATCATAGTTGTTAACAGAGGAAGAACGACTCGAAACTGATAGGTGAGACCACTGCTTCATCACAACTCCCTCAGCCCCAAAACCATATATGCGACCCTTGCTAGTGAGATTTCCTTGAACCCAAATGTCACGCTCAGACAGCCGAGGGCTTTGGGAACTATCATCGATGGAGGAGTTGGAGGACCTGTACTCCTGCCATCTCTTTCTGTGTTCCTCCTACATATTCACACAAAAACAATGTATAATGAAATATCTGTTAACTGAAACCTATATTTAATTGGAAAACTCATCTTGATGTGAATTGAATTCAATCTTACCAATCTCAGCTCTGATTTTTTGCGCACCCAATTGCCAAGATTGTCCTTCTTCTTGCGCATATGGGTGTCCTTGTACAACTCATCCACTGTTGGTTCCCTTTGAAGTGAGGCCGCCTACATAGATTGCAAGTTGTTGTTACAGGTAATAAATCATTAAATAAGAGTGTGTTCATGAATATTGATATTATTAATTGCCAATCGTCTGCGCCACTCAGTTATTGGGACTGACCCGCATGTGTGCAAGGATGGACCCACGTCCTCAAGGTCATTATTGCGGTTCTTCTTATTCTGGGCACTTATCTTCTGAAAATCAAGGCCCTCCCATTACTTTTGGAGCTGTGCCTAGTTGTCTAGGGACACCCAATCTGGCACCTTATCCAACTTACGTGCATATGCAAACAAGTTCTTCAACTGTTTCGCCCCATTAACTTCAAAATTTCTACACACTTGTCTGTCATGCTGAGACAGTCAATAATAATATTTCTGTGAAAACATCCACATATGTAGTTACGACATGAAATTAGGTAGGACTATTCGAAACTTATTTTGACAATGCAAACATTTACAATGAAACATGTATAGTATAAAGTTTTTCAAATGCTTCCAACATTAACACATGAAACAAGTAATTGGCAAGAAACTTAGTAACACAAAGTACATACCTTGAATTCAGTGCACCACAAATCTCGCTGTTGAATAGGAACTTCCCCCTAAGTTAGCCAAGCTCCTGGGTACTTCCCCTTCATGATCTCACCAATACATTTGGTGACTGCTTGGTAGGGCTTGAACCTGAAACGGAATAACATATAAACATATTATATTGAAGAACAAAGTATCACTAACATTGAATTGCACACAAGTAACATTTCATATTTAGTGAAAGGGTAGTAGAGCAGGTACGTGTCTCCCTCCGGCTCTATGAGACTCTTATCCCTAACAGCCACCTCATGCTCACTCCACGGCAATATACGCCCTTCAGATTGCTGTGATGTAGCCTGCGCAGGAGGCTCCAGAGTACGTTGTGAAGTAGGTACTACAACAGGATGTGGAATAGGGTGTGGAGTGGAGTGTAGAGGAGACTGAAGTAATGGTTGACCCTGTTGCAGCTTCCCAGCACGCTCATGATTAAGTTTGCGTTGTATGGCATGAATGACCCAAAAGTGTTCCAAAATGCCGTATTGACTCCTCCTACCCCTGAGGTGTCTCCAGCATGGAATGCTTGCAAACCAGCATCTTGGTTGAGTCCGGGGACTTGGTTCGGGTCCAAAAAGGGGTTCCCCATGCGTGCATCCACCTGTGGGGTAGGCATGAAGGACATGCTATCTGCCCTAGTTAATGGAACTCTGACAGGGGAGCCATACGTGTGCGTCCCCACCCCCACAGCCTCCAGTGAAGGACTGTCTACATCTGAAAGCCTCACCCCTCCTCTCCGGCACCGCTGACATTGCAGATCCCTACCTATCATCTTTAACATAGAAAAGTAGTTACTGCACATCAACTGTAACAATGCAAATCAATAAAGACAATATTCTCACATTTTAATTAACAATGCAAATTAAAAGTTCATGTTCATAAGGTAAATCATTTTAGACTTGCATAAAATGTACAAGGATAGTATTACAACTGCATACATAGAAAATATAAATAAGACGCAATAAATACAAATTAACATTCATCATCTTCATCCCGATCCTCTTCGTTATCTATCTCTGCATCATCATCCTCATCATCCTCATCATCATCATCTGTTTGTACTGCATTTCATCATCGTCATTTTCGATATCTGTTTCCGCATCATCCCACTCCCATTGCTCAAACTTGTCCACATCATTGGGTTGTTCGTCTTCTGATGCGATGACATCAACCACTTGTACTTCATCCATAACCCCTGATACATCAACCAGAAATTATGGCAAGGTTTCTGAAAGTTGAGAAGTTGATGCCATTACATCTTCCTCGAATACAGGGTTGGGGTTAATCGCATCCCTTTGCATGTTTGGACACTGTCTGGGCTTATTCATCAAAGCAGCCCACTAATTTGCTTTATGGGAAGTATCCCATGGGTATGGAATGTAAAACACTTGGTACGCAACATCCCCAATGATGAAAGGGTCATACTTGGCATATTTGTGTTGGATATTAATTTTATATGTACAGTTCAACTTGGAGTACCGTGTGCCCCAAGGATTAGATGGATCATACTATTCACACCGAAATAGTAAGCATCATTTTATAGGCTCCCCTAAGTACTCCAATTGGAGTACTTCCTCAAGCACTCCATAGTAATCCACCCTGCTCCCATCCCCTTCTGAAGTTCCTTTTACTAGAGCACCACATGAGGAGGTCTTCTTATTCATACTTCTTGTTCTAGTATGAAACCTTATCCCATGCACTTTGTATCCTGTGAATGGCTGCACAATATTTATTGGTCCTTCAGCCATTTGTTGTAACCATGATTGCCTTTCATCATTGAATACATGTGAATAATAAACCTGTACCATGTGCAAACTCCTAAGCAATTATGATGTCATGATAATTTTCACAATGAATTAACTCATGAAATAAAGCAAAGTACACAGATGGGTATGTACAAGCACACACATTTTGCTTGAACCATTCTGGAAATTTGGCTTCAATAATTTTATCCATGTCTTCAGCTGACATATTAGCATGTCCCGTTGTGATCCAATTATAGAAGTACCTACCGATACATTACGCTTGTTATTCTCATTACAAGTACCATAATGTTTTAAAAGTGTATAATGTGTACTTACTGGAGATACAGTTGCACCTCATTACAATTAAGCAGTATGTGCAGATGGCAGCGTTGGACTCAACTTGTGTAAGGTAACATTTACGACATTTACCAAATGGAGTGCCCTTCATTTGGAATACTGTAAATATTGTAGGTGGACCATGTTGGTACGACACTTCATTTCTTGCAATTGTGGAGTTCATGGATGGAAGATTTGCATCAAAGTAGTCAGAACTAAATGTTTGGATTTCATAGATGAGGTAAGCTATTACCATAGAACTCTCAGGCTTAGATTTATTCTTGGCCTTTTGTTTGAGCCACTTGAAGAACCTTTCGAAGGGGTACATCCATTGGTAATGAACTGGACCACCTAGGTAAGCTTCTTGTGCTAAATGCACCGGAAGATGTTCCATAACATTCCAGAAACTAGGAGGAAATATTGTCTCCAATTTGCATAATATTATGGCAATTTGTTGGTGCATCTCCATAAGTTGATCCTCACGAAGGACACTTGCACATATGTTCCTGAAGTATTCACTCAGGCTTGCTAAAGGCTCCAACACATCTGCCAGTAATGCACTGAATGCAATAGGTAGGAGCGCCTCCGTAAATACATGATAGTCATGACTTTTTAGATTTTGCAATTTTGTGTTTGTCGAGTCGACAATGCTGGCAAAATTGGAGTTGTACCTGTCTGGTAAACTTAACACACGCATCCACTCATACAGTGCTCTCCTCTGCTCCAAGGACAACGTGTACTTCGCTTTCGATTTGTATGAGTTGCCATTTTCCCTTGTTCGAAGATGCAATTCATCAAGTGCACACAACTCAGCTAAATCCAATCGAGCTTTCACATTATCCTTCATTTTGCCTGACACATCCATAACTGTGTTAATAATATTTTTACAGAAGTTCTTTTCTATATGTATCACATCCAAGTTATGACACAGTAGCTGATGCCTCCAATATGGAAGGTCCCAAAAGATAGTACGCTTTGTCCAGTTGTGAACGTTCTCAGTGAACCCAGGAATTTGATACTCTGATTGGTCCGTCACTTTAGGAAACTCACGTACACATTCAAATTCAACATCTATGGGTACCCTCTGTGGAGGTTGCCCATGCACTGTTCGGTTCTTAGTGAACGAGCTCTTATTTCGTCTAAATGCATGATGTAGGGGTAAAAAGCAGCGATGACAATCAAACCACGATATTTTTCGACCATGTTGTAGGTAACTCCCACGTACCTAATCTTAGCACACTAGACAAGAAAATGCGCCGTGGGTACTCGAGCTTGACAACATTTCATATGCTGGGAAGTCATTAATTGTCCACATCAAAGCAGTCTTCATTTTAAATGTTTGGTTTTCATAAACATCGTATGTATTAACCCCTTCATTCCACAAAGTCTGCAACTCATCGATAAGTGGTTACAGGTACACATTTATCTTATTCTTAGGGTTGTGCGGACCCGGTATGAGACATGTTAGGAATATGTACGGGAGTTTCATGCAAAGATGCGGTGGTAAGTTATACACACACATAACAACCGGCCATGCAGAATATGGTCTTGCTGAATTTGAGTATGGTGAGAACCCATCAGTGCAAAAACCAAGCCGTACATTCCATGAGTCTGCACCAAATGAAGTATGCATTTTGGTCAAAGTGTTTCCATGCTGCAGCGTCGGAAGGATGGCTAAGCATACCATCTTGCGTTGCATGATTGCTATGCTACAACATATGCGCTGCAGTCTTCTTTGATGTATACAGTCGCTGCAACCTTGGAATAAGTGGCATGTAAAGCATCTTAGCACAGGGGATAGGCTTGCTTCTTCGGTTAGGATTCCTCATCGGTTTATACCTTCCACTCCCACAAAATTTGCACGCTGCAAGGGTTGCATTAGCCTTGTAATATATCCTGCAACCATTAGGGCAACAGTTAATAGTCTCATAATCCAACCCCAACTCCTTAACTCTCCTTTTAACAGCACTGAAATTTTTCAGAATGCGGTTTGGAGTCGGAGTCATTTCTTGCATCAGATATAATACATCATCAAAGCAGCGATGGGACATATTATGTTCTGATTTAATACTTAGCAACATCATTGCTGCAGAGAGCTCAGTATGAGTGTGGGAACCCTGGTACAATGGTTGTTGTGCTGAATTGAGCATACTATAAAATGTTTCTGCGTTAGCATTCATTCTGGTATCGACATTTATCTCATCAGATGTGAATGCATCATTCAGCATTGACTCCATCTGATGTCGATCGTAACCTCCACTATGGTGCTCGTGCTCATTGTACACTGGACTTGACTGGTTCACCCACGCAGAGTTAGTGGCCTCTTCATGAGTTGAAGGCTCTACCTCACCATGGCTTGTCTAGAACCAGTAATATTGTACAAACGCTTTATGGTATAAATGCATTTTAACTTCATCTGAGTGTAGGTATTTAGTATTCTTGCATTTAACACAGGAGCAACGATACACTCCGTTCGTGATGAATTCATGTTGGGCTCGAGCATGCTTATCAAATTCCTCCACCCCATTAATGAGTTCGTCCCATAATTTACCACTGCGTTTATCTCTTCGGTGATATATCCACAAGCGATGATGTGGTATGTCCATTGTAAATCTGGTCACTATTACATTTTATCTAGGTCATATCATATGTGTCATGCCCTGATATGAAAATGTTATGATACTTAAATAGGATGTTGGTTAGAAGCAAAGTTGTGAAAGTTCGCTCACAACATCAACAAAACTGCATGAATACTAAGCATGTATTCGGCAAAACTATGCAATCACATAATCACTTGACATAATAGCAACTCCATACAAGGAAGAAAGTTGTAGATCAATAACACCTACCTCGTGACACTTACAGTAACATTTGCGAGATTTAGTTGCATTGTCATTGAATTTTCATTTTTTCCCCATCCTAAGATCTAAAGTCAACCCACACAAATGATTAGTACAGAAGAAGACATGCTAATACACTACATTACATCATACACAAAATTATTCATGGCACTGCATTTTATTATCTTGGGGAATAACATGAAATTTATAAAGACGTACATATGAAGTTCACCATTATCACTTCAGTGTTTAGGGTTAGGGCTTATGGTTTAGGGTTTAGGAATTAGGGTTAAGGGTTTAGGGTTTAGGGTTTCAAGGGTTAGGGTTTCCAGGGTTTAAGGTTTCTAGGGTTTACGGTTTACGGTTTATAGTTTAGGGTTTGTAGGGTTTCGGATTAGCGTTTAGGGTTTTAGGGTTTGGCTTTTAGGGTTTAGGGTTTAGGGTTTAGGGTTTAGGGTTTGGGGTTTCTAGGGTTTACAGTTTACAGTTTAGGGTTTCTAGGGTTTCGGGTTAGGGTTCAGGGTTTTAGGGTTTTAGGGTTTAGGTTTTACAGTTTAGGGTTTAGGGCTTATGGTTTAGGTTTACAGGGTTTGGTGTTAGGGTTAGCGTTTAGGGTTTATAGTTCAGGTTTATGGTTTAGGGTTAGTGTTAATGGATAGGGTTTAGGGTTAAGGATTTAACAATTAGGGTTTGGGTTTAGGGTTAAGGGTATAACATTTAGGGTTTGGGTTTAGGGTTTAGGGTTTGTAGGGTTAGGGTTTCTAGGGATTAGGGTTTGTAGGGTTTAGGGTTTAGGGTTTAGGGTTTTGGGTTTATGGTTAGGGTTTAGGGTTTAGGGTTTAGGATTTAGGGTTTCTAGGGTTTAGGGTTTAGGGTTTAGGTTAGGGTTTACGGTTTTCAGGGTTAGGGTTTCTAGGGTTTAGGGTTTGAAGGGTTTGGGGTTTAGGGTTTAGGGTTTAGGGTTTAGGGTTTGTAGGGTTTAGGGTTTAGGGTTAGGGTTAGGGTTAGGGTTTAGGGTTTACGATTTAGGTTTAGTGTTTAGGGTTTATGGTTTCTATGGTTTAGGGTTTAAGGTTAGGGTTAGGGTTTAGGGTTTTAAGGGTTAGGGTTTCTAGGGTTTAGGGTTTGAAGGGTTTAGGGTTTCTAGTGTTTAGGGTTTAGGATTTACAGTTTGTAGGGCTTCGGGTTAGGGTTTAGGTTTTAGGGTTTAGGGTTTACAGTTTATGGTTTACAAGGTTTAGGGTTTACGATTCAGGTTTAGGGTTTAGGGTTTAGGGTTAGGGTTTAGGGTTTAGGGTTTAGGGTTTATGGTTTCTAGGGTTTAGGGTTTAGGGTTAGGGTTAGGGTTTAGGGTTGGGTTAGGGTTTCTAGGGTTTAGGGTTTTTAGGGTTCAAAGTTTACGATTTCTAGGGTGCAGGGCTTCTAGGGTTTATCGTTTACAGGGTTTAGGATTTAGGGTTTAGGGTAGGGTACATGGTTTCCGGTTTATAGGGTTTATAGTTAGGGGTTTCGTTTGTTTTTAATGTAAAGGTTTAGGGTTTCAAGGCTTAATATGATGCGTACTGGGGTTTTCTAGGCTTAATATGATATGTTGCTGCCTTAGTCTCATACCTAAATCATGAAATTGATGGAATCAGAAATTAAAATATATAGTCCTTTCATGTACATGCGAGTATACAGAGGATGCAACACTGAAATAGTAAATTGATTAGCACTTCACTAGTCATTTGCAACTAGTTTTTTTTTTTTTTTTTTTACCACATGAATACAAAAGCTACACTGCTTATTAGTTCACCCCATAAAGGTCTCCCACAGAGCCATTCAATTTCATTAGTCACATACTTGGTCAGATAAACTACGAAAATACCACTGTCATTCCTAATTAACTATAATATATACATAGTAAATATTTAAGTTGTTAACATTAAAAACATTTGAGATGCCTCGACAAAAATCTTTGCAAAAACAAATTTTAACAACACATAATTGTACAATGTCACAAACAAAGCAAACATATGAGAAGAAGATGCATGTTTCTGTTTTTTTAAAGAAACAACGATTTAGGGGTTACTTTTTTAGATGTTTAATTAGAACTAATTTTTTCACTGTTGTCTATACCTGTGCTAGTGGGCGTTCCAAAACTTAATTGTTATATATTCTCTACAGAGCTTTAGTTGTGGCCTTTGTATTAATCTAAACAGAACTTCACTCATTGTCAGCAAATTATAGTGGCGACCAATTACTGGTGATAAAGCAAATGAACCTTTTATTTAAAATAATTAGTAACAATGCAGTATAATAGTATGACTCGATAAGTATAAATTAATACTAGTATAGTACTGAACGGGCTTTTTTTTTTTATGTCAAATAAGTAATACAGTATAAACGGTTCTTCTCTTAGTTAGACATTCACAAACTAATCTACAACAAAATTACCAAATCATATTTCCAATTAAATGGCTTAGAACTTAATTGTCGGCACCGCCGTCTGACTATTAGATCCCTCGCCATTCACCGGCCAATGTAACCTCCGTGCACTCACCGGCCGTCACCACCGCAGCCTCTGTGCACCCCTACCACTGCTCAGCCCCCGGCCACCGCTCAGCCCCCGGCCATGGCGCCCAAGTGTGGAGTTTTGCTGGCAACTACAAACCAGAGCAAAATCAAACCGCGTCGAGCACGAGTAGAAGATGAAATTGCAATGAACTTACCAAGTGATTCCAAGAGGAACTCAAGCGCCTTGCCATTAAGATATGCGAATTCACAATCTTCAGTGAGCTTGAGAACGAAATTGCAAAGATCGGGCGCCGAAATCTGGAGTTCAGCAAGGAAAGAAATTACAAAGAAATGAGTAAGAGGAAGGTGAGATTTATGGAGCTAGGAGCTTGAGAACCAGAGGATGAGATTTATGGAGGAAGAGGAAGGGGAGAGTTATGGCAGACAGAGCACCGTTGAGTCTGTGACTGTCAATTGAATGTGACTTGAAGCTACTGGGGGCCTGCTCAATTTCTTGACAGCTGTGACGAGATTTTTGATGGGAGTGGTCAAAAAAAATTTACTTTTTCATCTTTTTGACAGGCCTGTGAGAAAAGTTCGAAGTCCGTCAAAATTTATCAGAATTTTTAACGAACACGGTCAAAATTTTTCCCAAATCGTCAAAAAGGTTTTCGAGATCTGTGTTCTCTGCACCTTCATCAAAAAAATTTTACTTTCTGTCAAAATTTCCATTGCACATTTTGACAGACCAAATACCTGTCAAAATTTGCCGTCAAAAATAATTAATTAGCCTGTTGTGTTACTTGAGTATAAGAATTAGGAATGTAAGAATTAAGAAAGCCATTGTGGCAATCATCTAGTTACGCGTCAAGTTATCTTCTGATACAACATTTTATTTTATTTTTAAAAAAAATATAAGTAACACAATTTAAATAATATTTATGTTAAAAATCTATTTATATTATCATATATATATATATATATATCTATATATATATATATATATATATGTGTGTGTGTGTGTGTGTGTTTGTGTGTGTGTGTGTGTGCATATCTGCTGCATGTATATATGTATGATGTGTGTTATGTGTGTTTGTGTGTGTGTGTGTGTGTGTGCATATATTTTATATATATATAGATATATATATATATATATATATATATATATATATATATATATATATATATATATATATTAGAAATTGGATATAAAGAGTGTATGAATGACATGTGGTATCTCACATGGTACAATATAATGACTTGAAAACTTGCAATTAGTGGATGTTAGTTGAGATATATTAATCAATATTAATGCTATTAATTAGAATTTATTATATGTTATTAACTTAATTATTTATGGCACGGTTGTACACTCATATCTTACTTATTTTTAAGTAAGTCCTCATACGGTTAACTTGGTGTGAAGTAATTAATTTTTTTGTATTTCAAATTGATTCATTTTATTTTTCAATATTAAAAGAATAGAATTATATAAGAGAATCAAATTTTAGCTTAATTTTAACTGTTACTAATTATTTTTTTAAGGTTAGATCTTGAGGTCATTGTAAATGAGTAGGAGCTCACTGCCATATAACAATTTAATTATGTAGGACAAATTATGAATGATATATAAGACAACATGTATAAAGATTGTGTTAGATTAGTTGGCTACATGAATATTCATCTAGAGTTGAAAAGTGACTTTTTATATATATTACATAGAGTAATCTATAAGATAGTCGTATAATTTTATGAAATTAAATTAAATTAAAACTATTATAGACCCATGCTTTATAGGGTGCATATTACAGTAGATATATGTATATATGTGTGTGTGTGTGTGTGTGTGTGTATATAGTCAAAATAATCGATGAATGTTAATTGTAGACAAAATTAATATTGTAATTTAGAAAAGGATACTTAAAATTATTGAAAAATATGAATAGATAGTATTTTTATGCATAACCATTGAAACTCAATAATTAAAACAACGTATGATTATCAAAGAAACGATATAAAGTATGACAAAGATTGTAAATAGTCAAAATAAAACTAAAAATCATGCTAAATGACATGATAATACGTTAATTTGTGGTGCCAATGACGAATAATTCACATTCTCTTCTTGTACCTATATTAAAAATTAAGTTCATAGTAATAATTTGATTAGCAATGATATAATGAAGATTACAATTATATCTTGTGTACTTGATATACCTAGCATCAGTGTTTCGTAAATAATACACCTCCTCCTTCCAACTAGCTGGCGCAATAAGAGTGATAGACAATGCTACTTTATGGTATCGTCGAGGCTTCATAATAAATACTTATAGTTTATCTATACAATCATTTATAATCGCATATACTGATAGATGATCATACGGCTGTAGAGAATGTTATAATGAGATAGTCAGTAATCAAAAAATAAAGCATCTAAAACATGATGAACAATATAATACATGTGTTACATATGAATCCAATTGTGTTATTGTATGCAAAATAGTCCGAGCATTCTTATGAAGAACAATAAATCTTCTCTAATCTATATGATCTCGCAATAAAACTATACAGATTTACCTATAATTCATATAAAAGAATATAGTACATAATGATGTAAACTGTTCGACCAAAAATTGAGTTAATTTATACCTTTCATTATTTATTATTTGCTCCAAAATAAATGATTAAATTAGAATTTTAATATTATTTTATTTATTTTGCAGGAATTGAAAAAAACTTAAGAAAAATAAATAGTGCTCAACTGATTAATATTGGATCAAGTGGAGAAAAGAAGAAGAAGAAGAACCGGCCCAATAACTATGGCCCAATTACCCCTCCCTCTTCCATTCTCAGCCTTTTTTCTCTCTCTCTCTCTTCACACTATATCTATCCGTCTTGTTCTCCCGCAGCCTAGTCCGCGAGGCCCATTTGCGTGCCCAATGCCAAGCCAACCTAAAGCCCTAGCTTCCCTTCTCTCTTTCTCTTATCTCCCATAAGGGCCAGTTCTCCTCTTTTCCTTTCCCTAGCCCGTACGCACACGTTTTTCACCTTCTGTGGGGCCTGAATTCTCCTTCCAAACTGACCTATTTCGCCCCTAACCCAACCCCATCCAAGACCAGTTCTTTTTCTTTCTTTCTTTCACTTAATTCACATGTGCTTGGACATGATATCTAACCCTTCTTCCCTTCTTCTTTCTTTGCTTTGCTACCCAGAAAAGCCTGACTCCACCTTCTTGGCATGCTGATGCTTCATCACCATCATTCTTGTTTTCAGTTGTAGATTTAAACTCTAAAATTTGGTTCAAAATTCAAATTTTTGCTAGAACTGATTTTTGATTTGTTAAGATTTAAAGTCAAGTAATAGTTGTAAATTCAAGTTCGTATTCTTCGCACATTAGCAGAGCTTCAGTCTGGCCTATATCCGAATTTTTGATACTGATCATTCTTTGGATAACTGGATTCTCTATTCGGTTCATATATGCATTTAGATCCATATTTTCATTCCATGCTAGAGCTGAAGAGAGTTGGAGGTGAAGATGTTGAGCTTAATTTCTCTCCCGTTTGTTAAGTTCTCTGTTTGTTTTTCGATTATCCAAGTTTGATTTTGCTTTGCATAATTTGCCATAATTAAAGTTAATGGTGATGGATAGGGTAAACTTCTTCCTGATATTGATCTTCCAGTGTAGCATTTTGAAATAATTAGTTACTAATTAACCAAGTCTTGATAATTTAATTCAATCCTATCACATTTAGTTTTATAGCGATCTAATTTCCTAATCACATTTAGTTTTATAGCGATCTAATTTCCTAACACATTCCTGAGAATCGACACTCGTACTTGCTACAGCGGTTAGCCATACAATTGCGAAATTCACAATATAAATATACAACTGGAAATGCATAATCAATAGTACTTAACAATGAATAAGTTAGATAATTTTTTAGACTATCATAATTTTCAAATTATGATAGAGAAATTAAGATATTATAACTGCTATCAAAAATATTTACTAAACTTATTGTAGTATATTTCTATATATTAGAAATTTTAGTTGATAGTTTCTCATAATTTACACCTATCAATAATTGCTTCTTCTTAAAAAGTTATTCAGTATTTTATTTAAAAAACTCAAAATATTGTATCTGACATGGTTGCTATTTAAAATATTATAATATTTTATAAATAATTATTACCATTAAAAACTTATAATTTTTTTCACTTATTATATGTGTTATTTTATTGAAAATACGACGGTTGTGATTATATAATCAAATACTCTAACGGTTCAAAATCTCAAATTTATGAGAAAATTCGAAAAAGCCACGTCATCACAACATTACTTTTATATTATAGTATAGATATAGTCCATTTTACTCGTACACAATATCCATCACAAATTAATTAGATGAATAACGTGTTTGAGAATTATGAAAAAAAATAAATAGTAAATCATTATCATTTGAAAACAAAAATAATTTAGAGTAATTTTAAATAAAAACAGACACCAAACAATAAATATATTATTCTGAAATTATTAATATACCTTTAAAATAATATACTTTTATTAATTATTTATATTAATAATATTAAAATAAAAATTAATTAACATCTTTACATTGTAAGAATATACCACTAGTCTTCATAAATAGTAAAACCCCATGAGAACCTCATTCCACATCCGCTGAGGCGACATGAACCCGTCAAAGTGGCAGACATCTAATCAAACGGCACAACCCACAGTGAGATCGTACTGTGGCCGTTCAATTAAAGAGGTGACTCATTGTGGGATCTCATAGCCAATCATATACAGTCCACTAATTTGTAAGTCTATCTTACCTTGACTTGGTTAAAAATGGTACATAACTGTAGTTTTGGCCAATGCCCTTCAGCTAGGATTTGGTCAAAACCCAACGATTAGGTTATTGGAATGCACGCCATTGAAAAATTGGGCTGGCTATATTATGGTTACCTAAATATGTAGTCTCCTGCCCGGCTATTAGGTTGTTTAGGTTCCCTATTTTTTTTATTTCTTCGCTACGTTTTAAAAATTCATTTCAACGTATTTCAATTAAATTCTAATTGATAAACAGTGTAAAGATTAAAAGGAAGATGCCCTTTATAGAATAAGGTTTTTAGAAGATTTTACATATTTAAAAGGACTATAAAGTATATGATTGTTCATAAAGAAGATCATAAAGTATATAATTCCTTTCCTTTATTCTTTGGCTCATATATTGGGCCACTGTGACACTCTATACATATGGTTTCCAACGTGGAAGAATCTACCGAGTTTATGACATATGAATTCAGCCCAATAAATACATATTAAGATGAAAATTTTCTTGAAGAGAGAGAGAGAGATGACATACGTCAATACGTCATCAAATAAGTGACCTAATTTTTATACTCTTTTTACAATGTTCTTTATCTATTTGATATATTTTAAAACTGAATCTTACCTAAAACATAAGAACTTATAATAAGTAGACATGACAATACGTGTAGGTGCATAAAATACTGCTTGATTGTATTTCGGGTTCACGTTTAAAAGTGTAAAATCCTAATCCTAAAATTTCAGTGTTGAGTCAACCCAACGTGTTAGAAGTAAATTTTATGTTTTCTTTTTTATTTTCCGTAAACATCATGAGCACTGAAATGATTTTGTAAATAAATAGGGTCAAGTTTACATGTTTTGCAATCTTATGTTTAAATTTCTTTTCAAAAGCCAATTTATAGAGCTAGGATTAATTGACCTTTTGTTTCATACTTTCTGAACAATTAAACTTAAAAGAAGAGAAGTAACAAGAACATTGCACAGATATCTATTTCCTTGATTTATTAATTTCATTATGTTATTAATATTACTGCTCTAAATAATCAATGAAGAGGGGCATCTTTTTGTCTATTCATGATAATTCAGCGTTTCTAATTCTCAGACTTAAATTGCCCAGTATTTTTGATGCATAGGCTTTCTTTCTCTCTTGAAAAACTTTTTAACATATAAGAGCTATTCGTATAGGGCATTTTAGTTTATTAACCTGTGTAGGCCTACTGGTAATCTTCATCTTTTAGATTCTTTATCATAGGGTTGCTAAAATTTTGTTCAATCTGATCACATATCCAACTCCCGAAAAAGGAGTATACTCATGAATTTTTTATTCAAATTTTAAATCCATGCACAACATTTTTCTTAAATTTATTTTACACATCCAATTTTGACCCAAATTTGAATTTGTGTAATTTGTCCAACTCAAAAAAATTGAGAACTGTCATAAATTTCTCATCCAAATTTCACACATCATCCTATTTATTTGACCCAGATCCAAATTTTTGGCAACCCTAGACTTCATGAATAAATTTCTTAAGTTTCTTTAGTAATAAAATTCTCTTTCCTCCCAAAAAGAACACAATGATTCTAGTGGTAACTGTATCGTTATTCAGAGAAAAAAAATCATGCCTTGGTTACTAGTTTCATAAGATCAGATGTAACACAAATGTGAAAATCTAGTATAAATAAATACTAAAATATAATAGCGGAGAATATGTCAATATTCTCATATAAAAGGTTCACTGTGCCTTATAAAGTGAAAGAATTGTTTTGCATACAATTTAATCACATATTTATAATTTTACAATTTTTTTAATGGAATTGTCTTATATAATCTTTACTTAATGCAACTTTTGAATGTGATGAAGTGGGCAACGTGAAATCCACTTATAAAAAATTTGGACATTTTGGAGGATCAACCTCGGCCATGACTAAACATTGTTGTTAATTTATTGGCCCATAACATGTTGCAATGACAATTTAATCAATAGGCCTCCTCTTTCGAACATCTAGTGGCCCAATATTCTGTTGCGTGAACTTTTCGATTTTGGCCCACATGACCACTTACTTTTTTCTTTTTTCCCCCTATATTTTGGTCCCTCTCTAGATTCTCTCTTCCATCACCTCCTTCGGGCCCTTTTGCCACAAGATGGGAGTCAAAAAATTCAAATACAAATTTAATACCTCAAGAATTCCACCACCTAACAAGGTCTAGGGGCTTTGATGTAGCAGATTTACTCCAAAATTATAAAATTATAGATAAATTGATTCCGATTGACTCTATATTTAAAAATTATAGACTCTCTATTACTTTATAGAAATGAAGCAGAGGAAATTTAGGTAGAAATTTACTTTAGTCTGTACAATCTAAGTTGAAAAAATAATCCAAAATGAGAGCTAATAAATATAAAAAAATGTACTTATATATATTGCACGTGGTATACAAAACCTCTTGCCACATCTTGGGTTCCAACTCTCATTTATACCCTGAGGAGAGGCCAATGTTTGATGATTAAAACTTTTCCAATTATATATTCCTCCCTTTTGGAAAATCTTAGGGAGATTATCTCGTACTAGCCTATGCACATGAATGGTTGATATCAACATGACCAAAGTTGGAAGATTGTATATGATCAACATGATGTTGCGTTTCACGCTAAATTTTCGTGAGATAGTTTCATTTTTGGCATGAAATGTGAACTATATTATTTGAAAACCATGCTTCTGTTTGTATGTCGTTCATGCATATGCACATTATATTTGAACAATTATGTAACTATACTGTACAATCTATAATGTAGGAGAATATAATCCTGAAAATATGGTATGCATTTTTAATCTCAATGAATTTACAAAGACATAAGAAAGGATTTCGATCAATGAAAATTTGTGATGTCCACATTTATAATGGGTCATAAAACAAGTTAATTATAAGGTCTAATACTGTTAGCATGCTCATACTTAGCAATGCTTATCATATAAACCGAGAGTAAAGGTGACTAAGTATACTAACAATCATATATATATATATATATATATATATATATATATATATATATATATATATATATATATATATATATATATATATATATGTATTTGACAATCAATGAAAATAAATGCTCCTCAAGTGCATAATAAATTTTCATGAGAGGACTCATTTTGATTTAAAATGAGTTAAAATACTCGAGAACATATGTGCATCCACATATGACTTGTAAATGCAGTTACTGATTATTCAGTAATCAATTACTTTGACATGCATGAGCAATCTATAAGTAGGAATGTAGACTCCCCATATATGGTATGTGATTTTCCTTTTTCAATGATCGCATACAAGGCAAAATGGAATGTGGAGTACTGATTTGTGATTAGCACTGGCAAAATTTTAGGTTTGGGTCTGATGAATTAGACAATATAAAAATTTGGACAAGAAATTGATGACCGATATCCGATTTTTTCGGATCGGACAATTTGGACAAAGTTAACTTCAGATGAAAATCAGGTTCGGACAATAGAACTATAAAAAATGTTGCGTGCGGATTTAAAATTTGGAAGAAAAATTCATGATTGTACCATTTTTTTCTGGTCGAATAATTTCAGGTATTCGGGTCGAACACATTCTTGCCAATGCTATTTGTGATACTCACATAACGTAAGGTGTTAAATGAGCAAATTATTAGGTCTAACACATAAAAATAGTTGAATGGGCAGAGTAACGAAAGACATAGAAGACAATTATTGATATCAAGAATCTTGAAGACTTTGAACTTGAAATGTAATATATTCAACATCTTAATTTCAATGATCGGGTTATGACTCTACTGATTTAAACTAATATATTACCATGTGAATTTTTCACTTTTCCACTTGCGAATCACCACGACTAAGGAACATTCACATATGCTTTGCAGCAATTGTCTTCGGATCCCGATCTAACGTGAGCCCATCTATTTGAGGCTTACTGTCATGGCTTTTTAAAGAGGCTCAACATTTCTCCATTGAATTAACGTCTTTTCTAATCTCTTGTTCACATCACACTTCTTTTAGGCGCTAAATTTGCTCCACCACAACTTCATTATTAACTATAAGATACATACATTGAATTCCACTTGAACCAAAATATTATTAGATTATAAGATATTAAGTCCAATTCACCTATAAATTCTTGATGCTTATCTTTTTAAGCTTGTTGTGGTAGGAGATGTTACTCACATTTGGATTTCCCACATTATTAGCAACTTCTCAATATTATTACTATATCATAATTGTAAATAGTTAAGAACTCATAGTACATACAATAAGTAAAATCAAGGCTATGGCCCACGGAAGAACAAGGTTATTATGTTGAGTTTTCTATCTCCTCGTGTATGGCATTCAAACTCTTATGTATGATACTGACCTCAAGAATACTTAACAATGCCAACACAAATGAATTTCTAAAAAAATTTAGAATTTGGAACGTTGCTTCTTAAAATGTCCAAAAAGTTAAGAGACGGAATGTGAAAAATAGTTATGTGGTGCGAAGTCAAAAAGGACTCTTAAACAAAATGTTGAAGAGAGAATCAAATTCCCAAGGGGGCGGGGGCCCGGCACCAAAAATTGCTATTCATACCTTATCAAACATAGACCTAGCAAACGGGTCATTTAGTTCGGGTACGGATCGGATTAAGTTTCGGTCGGGTCATATTTCAGGTTAAGCGACATTCTCGGCTGGTTCGGTTTGGGTCGGGTGAACTTCGGTTCGAGTCGATTTCGGGTGAGCCGATTGTTGGTCCAATAAGCTAATTACGCAAAAATAAGCGACTTTCTCAGAAATTTCGGGGTCGGGTACGGTTCGACTAGGGTCAATTTGAGTTTCGGGTCCACTTTCGGGTGAACATATTTTGAATGTTGGGACGGGTCGGGTCCGGATCATTCGGTTCGAATTTCGGATCTCGGGTCAATTTTTCCAGATCTAATTGAACATGATAAAGAAGATTTAATTGTAATTTTTTCCAAAGAAAAAAGAGAAAAAGAATATCAGTTCGTGATGAAATAGATGAAGAAAAGTTTAGTATCATTTGTATCAATTGACGAAAGATTGGATGTCATCTAAGGGAACAGATGTCCACCCTTATTTGGTATCTTGAAAAGTATGGCCTAATCAAGCCGCGCTTTTTTCTCAACCACGTCTATAAACGAGGCACTTCATCACCAACTCTAAAGAGTGAATAATGTTACTTTTTTTCTTTTTCTAATTATCGTTTGAATAGTGAAAATATTCGATGTGCGGTTGTGGTGCTGCGAGCAAGATGCGGAGAAGCAAATGCGGTTGAAGAGCACTGATAGACACAGCAACCAGCTCGTTTACTTTTGAAATTAGTTTGGACTAATTTGGGTAGAGTATAGGTGGCAATTTCACCCGTACTCATTGGATATCCATATCATCCGATCCAAAAAGCAGATGAAAACTCAAAATATATGGATGATGGATAGATGATGGATAATTTGACGGATTAGATTAGATCAGGGTGATGCTCCATCCGACCCACCACCCGATCCATCACCTGCTTAGTCATCCACTTGTTTATCTCCTATTTGCAATGAGATTACTTTTAATTTTTGTCCTTTAAATTTTACTCCTTTTTTTGGACAATTGTATTCTTAATTTTATGATTTTCGTAAAAGTTAATATGACGAATATGATAGTTATTCCTTCCGTATACCTAAAATATCTTTTTAAACTTTTCAAAAGACAAAGATTTTTTTTTTATATAAATTTGGTAACATATTACATATAAACTTTTATTATCCGTTTACAACCTGATCCACCCGTTTTCACCCACGGATGATGGATGGATGGATGGATTGGATTAGATTTTTACGGATGATGGGTGGGTTGGATGAAGCGGATTAAAGTGAGTGATGGATGAGGATGATGGTTCACCCGACCCGAACCCGGTCCATTGCCAGCACTAGGGTAAAGTTATAAACGTATTGATGATATTTTAATCCAGATTTTCGTTAAATCTAGTTATTTTTAGTTTAAGCTGTTATCGCATTAGTTGATATTAGATTTACTAACAGGAGCGAAGCTAGGCTTTTATGTTAACAAGGGCTGAAGTCGAGGGCAGATACACACGATTGTCATCAGTGTTTTAGGTATTTGGTAGCCAATTATTTGTAAAGGACACCCATATAAAATTTTTAGTGAAAACAAAATCCAAAAATTTGGATCTCACTGTTGGAGTGCTGAACATATCTGATTATATATACAAAAAGTGAGGAAAATTCATCGTACTAATACTAGGGAAGAAAATTGCAATGTCTCATAAATATGTATTTGAGTTAAAATTCGTGGTAAAGTCTATTATAAACGACTATGGTATGTAACTAAAATATTAATTCTTGCCTAAAAATTAAAATATGATAAAATAATTAATATTAATCTATAAACAAATTGAAAAGAATGGATATGGAAACTGACAAAAATGCTAAGACTATCAAATAGCAGCAAAATATATGGAGAACAAGGAAAAGTAATGCGAAAAACATTACAATATAAGGCCCACTAAATTACGCCAGCCCCCAAAAATGCAAAATAAGGAGAGGGAAAACGCCAAGAATGAGATTCGCGATCAACACCTCCTGTCTGGATTATTAAGATACTCCGACCATACTACCACAATGCACATAATGCCTCTACTTGCCACAAAATTATTATCATAATTTTCTCGTGTCATGGGAGCCACGGTGCTCCCTAGCCCTCAAGTAGCTTCTCCCTTGTTTCCTAAGCATGTCTTATAAAGAAGAACAACCTATGAAGAATATGTTCAATGCATATTAAGTCAATTCTGTTTCTGACCAATCATGTCAGCATATTGGGGTTACTAGACTCGTGTAATTTGAGTCATTCGAATTGAGTGTCTAGTCTTTGTTTAATTTTATTACTGAGGCATTGATAGTGAGCATTTAGCTAGCCTTCATTCCTACCGTTAGTTACGAGATTCTACCATGAAAAACTATGAGGACAAACAAAATTGGGAATGTAGCTAAATACAAGTAAATATTGCCACAAACATTCATTAAACATTCTAGCAACATAGCAATGTACCCAGTGTCTCGGATCCTTTTAGAATACACCAGATTTCTCTAGATTTGTCTAGCAGCCATTCCAGAGTGTTCCATGAAGTCCAATACAATTCCATACTTGTTCAAAATCTTAGATATTTGTATAAAGAATTCTAGATGCATAATATTAGCCATTGGACAAAATAGATCTCCACTATCTATTAAGGAGGAGGATGTGTACATGTACCCCCAAGGGGGCTCATTTGTACCCCAAACATTTCCAAGTGCAACACAAGAAATTTCCCCAAATTTCCTAGTGTCCACTCTCTCTCTAAATTCTCTTTGAGTGTGTTTGTGTACGCGCGCTTGCTTAGCTTCTCGAGTCTAAGTCAAACAACACTTAAGACTTGCTAGCAAAAATAAGAAGGGGTTTCAAGTGACTTTGCAAGTGTCACACGGGTTTGAGTTTGAGTGAATTATCAACCCGTGATGGTTGGTGTCAGAGCCTACTTATTTGGGAGACCATGGCTTTAAGTGTGACTGATGTTGCTAACTCTCAACAAGTTGGCATGAAATACAAGGACAAGAATAAGGACGTGATGACCCTTGTGGAAAAAAGGCTTGCGGAGATCAACACCATTATGTTGGCCCTAATGGACGGGTGGATGACAGGAATAAATGCACCCAGGAGCTCAGGTCCTAGGAGACATGGAAAAGCTTTAAGGGGAGATACAAGCAGCAATGAACTTCAAGATAGCCGACTTTAACAAGGAGATACAAGCCCTTCGAGCACCGAAGGCTGCCAAGAATTGCGAACTCCAAGCTTGTAAGGCCAAGGTCGAGGCTTACAAGGTAAGGGTTGAGACTCTTGAAGCCCAAATCAAGGTATGCATGGTTGCAGTGACCAGCGCTGGCCAACGGAGGGTCCGCATCCACCGCTCTGTAGGGGAATATATCGAGACCTCTGCTTTCCATGGGTCAGGAATGCAGGGGAGACCAATAATTTCCTATGGGGACTTAAGGCATACATCAGGGCAATGGGCATCGAGGATGAGGCTCAAAAGGTGAGCAATGCTGTTTTTCTCTTAAAGATATTGCCCTTGTTTTATGGCGTTGCATGTGTGATGACGTATAGAGAGGATCTGATTCCATCAATACATAGGACGAATTCAAGAAGGAAGTTAAAAGGCAATTCTACCACGAGGATGACGAGAATGAGGCAAGGGCCAAGTAAAGACACCTTTAATACAAGGAAGGTCACATCCGAGAGTACTCAAGGAGTTACAGGGGTTTCCCTTAGAAATTCCAAGCATAGGGGAGCAAGATGCACACTTTTAGTTCCACAATGAACTATATAGATGGACCAAGATGGACCTTAAATGCATGTTATGCAAGACCTCCCCTTTAAAATTATCGTCGCTGAGTCCCTTAATCGAGTTCAAGAATGAGTCCTCAAAGGGCCAAAGTAAGAAAATGGATTGTAGTGGCAAAGGTGGGCAACATCGGGACACACTAACAACATTCATGGACCAAGGGAAGGGCAAGAAGGATGAGACTCCAAAGAAGATCTCATGCTTCCCATATAATAGACCTTATCGAGGCTTCAAATGTCTGAAGCAGTGCAAGGGCCAACTTGTGGGATGAATTCAAGCAGGAGCTTAAAAGGCAATTCTACCACGAGGATAACGAGAATGAGGCAAGGGTCAAGTTAAGACACATTCAATACAAGGAGGGTCACATCTGAGAATACATCAAGGAGTTATAGAGGTATCCCTTAGAAATTCCCAGCATGGGGGAGGAAGATGCACACTTTTGGTTCCACAATGAACTATATAGATGGACCAAGATGGAACTTAAAAGCATGTTATGCAAGACTATGTCTTGCCAAGTAGTGTTCTCTATCAGTGTTATTCTAGCAGTTTGCAAGTGAATTCATAAACTTAAGATGTAGATGTTTGTTTTGCTGTGATTGTTGATAGAATTAATGAAAATAATAAATGAATTACTGCCAGATACTTTTTAAGTGTGTTATTTGGGCTTAAAAAGTCATATGATTATTTATTAAATTTAAAAAAAATAATATGATTTAATATTGTAAGAGTGTTATAAATTGTGCAGAAATATTTTTTATTTATCATTTTTCACAACTATAAAATTGCACGTATGATATGCCTTTATGGACCTGGTTGATTCGATTAGGGTGCTACTTTATATTTGTCGGCATAGCTGACGAATGTTAAAACTTTACGGATCATAATTAAGGCTCTATTCGGCAAATTTAATTCTTTGGGCAGTACATAGCTATTAAGGTAGCAAATAGTTATTTAGAGATTGAGTGGATAATTGTTTTGATTTAACTGTTAGTGGTTAGTTATCTAGATGAGCAGTTGAGAAAAAATGTTTGATAGATTTAGCTACCGAGTTAGCTAATTAATGTAAATTGATATAAAAATATATGAGTAACTTCCAAAGATAAAATTTTCAAATGATGTTTTTGATAAAAAATATAAAATGCTGCTTTTGAATGTTAAAAGCTAATATTATTAGCTTTTTAAAAACGCTGCTTGAAATACAAAATGCTACTTGAAACGAGTTCAAACACCACATTACCAAAAACTTAAAATTGATTGATTAATGTCTTGACTTATGCAAAATGCTAAATGCTACTTCAAATATTATTGCCGAACACGTCGGCCTTACTCTAAACATTGACAATTTGGTGATTTTAAAAGATATCTTGCTACAAGATATATATTATCATTCATCAACCTTAGTTAATGAATTAGAATGAAATATTCTAAAGAACCATGATCAAATTGGCTGAAAAATACCTAGCTATTTGTGTGTATCCTCGCTATTGCAAACAGTGAGATATATTGGATGCCTACTTGTATGAATTAAGGGTTGATTATATTGAAATTCCTTTTAAATTATTTTTCAGGACATTTATTTTTAATATGTGATAGTAGTGTACATCTCGTGCTTTGCACAGGCATATGTCAAACTTTGTCTGTCATTTGAGTTGTTACCTAAATGATATTGAATATTATGTATGCTAATTATTTGCTAATATGAACCAAGTTATTCAAAATTATAATTACGAAAACATTCATGAAACCCCTACATTATAATATTTGTTAAAGAATTTTCAGTAGAAATATTAAATTATAATTATTCAACATATTTTCTTCAAAATAATATATTTGTGATATTCATATGGGCCATGATGTTAAATCATATAAAGACATTGCAAACTTTCCTAGCGCTTTAAATATATTGTTGTTATGTTATTTTTCTTCAATTTTCTAGGTTATATAATTTATATGTTTATCTGAGTTAACAAATTTACAACATATAAAAAAGAAATTCTAAAAACAAACATATCTGATAAGAACAATGTATAAGCAACAAATACGTTCTAGATTATAATATATAAAATAAAACTTGAAGTAAGTAGTACTACTCATCAAATCAATGTATCCTATTTATTACTTAGGGAGATATTCGAGAATCTATATAAAATTTATTGAAATTGTAGAAAGTAGAAGAAATAAATAAAAGGTGTAATGAGAATGTTAATGTTTTTATTTACTCAGCATGAACGGTTTAGAAAGTTAACGGTTGAATGCAATGTTTTAGCGTCAATTTATGATTGAATATAATTTCTAATGGATTAATTAGAGAGTAGTAAAGATGTTGGGGTTGCAATCTATATCATAGAGTTAATTGATCCAATTTCTTTCTTTGTAATAACTCATCTTTGTTGTATACATCGAATTAAAATACATTATGGTTAACTTAAATAAAAATATTAACATTCTCATGTGAACAATATGAAATCGGAATCACATCAGCTGTATCAACTAAATATTAAATAAGATCTGCTCCTCTTACATCAAATATATATGCAACATAAAGCATTAAAAAATATACAATAATATCAGAGACATATAAAATGAGATGGAATGAGTTAATTCTAAGTAAGGTTTAGAGATGATATTGGTTGAACATTTTAGACTCGTAAGAAAAGAGCATCCCCTATTCAATGGTTGAATTTCAATCCCAAGTTACAATCACCCACTAAATTTCTTCAACTGCAATGAAGGAATTTCTCGAACCAACTATTTACCTATGTTGAAAATAAAGTGTAAAATCAAAAAATTTAAAAAGTAACTACAGGAGAATTGTCGGACATTATTTTGCTTTGCAATGCTAGATAGGATCAATGGTTAATAACTTCACAAAGGCTACCTTAGTGATTGGAGAGGAGCATCTATGCAAATTACAATTAATGCAGGAAGATTACGCACCAGTATTTTGCTTTGCAAGCCGAAATAAGATCAATGGTGAATGAAACTTTGTGAGGCCACCTTTTGGACTGGAAAGGAACATTTATACAAATTACAAATATTTCGTATATAACCATTGGCCAAAGAATAATGATAGTCAAACTTTACATTAACACCATAGATAACGAAAATGTTGCACATTAGTGGATGCCTAGTAGATTACTTCAACAAAACGTGTGAATGTTGTCATCCCCATGCATACCATCATTTAATTTTGGATAATTAAAGCCAAGGATTAATTGAAAGTCAAAATGTTGTCAAACGAATGATTTCCAATACTAAAAATAATTATACATATATTTGTTGCCAAGGTTTCAATTTGAAGATAATTGAAGAAATAATTAAATATTTTTAAAGGTTTATATTTTTTGTATGTATGTGTGTGTGTGTATATATATATATATATATATATATATATATATATATATATATATATATATATATATATATATATATATATATTTTAATATATATATACACACATATATATATATATATTATATATATATATATATATATATATATATATATATATATATATATATATATTATATATACATATGTATGTATATGTATATTATGTATATATGTATATTATATATATATATATATATACTATATATATATAATATATATATATATATATATATATATATATATCTATTTATATATATACACACATATACTACATATATATATACAGATACATACATACATACATACATATACATATATATATATATATATATATATATACATATACATATATATATATATATATATATATATATATATATATATATATATATATATATATATATATATATATATATATCACAACAAAAAACAGTGCATTCTTCTACACTTATGCCAAAACACTTGATGAAATGTGGGGAAAGGAATGACAAAATTTTATGATTTTCTCACTTCCACATTTAACAAGTGTGGGGAAAATCATAAAGCTTTTCCTCTCTCTCTCTCTCTCTCTCTCTCTCTCTCTCTCTCTCTCTCTATATATATATATATATATATGCTTATTAATTCTAGAGCATTAAAAAAGAATTTTAATAAATATTTTTATTATACTAATGAAATTTATTTACAAAAAAACAAAATGTTCAAAGAATTCCCCACACCCCAACATTATGTGGATGGTTTTTTATTTAAAAAAAGGAATTATATATGTGAAAGGCCCATCTCAGAAGCAGACATATGCGTGTTTCTCTTTCCTTGGGTGCCCGATGGACACCAATTCGTGCCTCAAACATCACCACAGAAAGCCCTAACAACCCCTCAATTCTCTGCGTTATTGCGATTCTGGGCACGAATTTGCCAGTGTTTTCGAAAAAACCTCTAAATCGTACGGCGTCGGAGCATCAAAGTGAATTGGGCAACTGAATTTCATCCAAAAGCTTTAGAATCATCAATAATTGCGCAGAATTTGCCAGTGAATTGAACAATTGCCAAACTTTCATATTCACACGGCTTAAGAGCGAGGTAAGTGAATTTGGCAACCTAGTTTCATCCACTTAATATGAAATTATTGAAATTTTGGAAAAAATGGGAACAGTTCTTCAATCCTCTGGTGACTTTGCAGTGGGGACTTTTGCAAAACTGGAATTCAACAAGATATTTAAAGCTTGATTATCGTGACTTTGTTTTTCGATCTTGGTCGGCATATTTGCGAAACTGCTATCAAGGTGCCTCTCTTTCTTGATGTCTCATGATTTTAACTTTAGTCCATACGTTCGATCACATAGATAGAATGCGTTGATGGCAATGCTTGAATATGATCCCCAAAATACTCCTGCAGATTTTATTGGAAGCATAGAAAGGAATATGGACTATTATTCGTTCTTGATGATGTATATTTGGCAATTGATTTTATTTTTTTTGGTTGTTTCAATTATTTGTTCTTAATTTTGCTGAACCTAATCTGTGTTGTTTAAGGGCAAAAAGTGTAGGATTAATCAGGAGTAGTTTTATCTGATTCTCCCTTTCTGTTGTGCTGTGGCTGAAATAATTTGTCTAGTTCTCATGTATGATAACAGTTTTTTTTCTTTTTTTTCCGTGTTCTATGAGTACAATGTTCTTTCAAGTGTTCTTGGAGTCTATGCGACATTGAAATGGCAACATAGTATCTTTCTTACTGATGCGAAGAATAGTGGGGTAAGATGTATGCTAGTACACATAGCCTTAGAGGTTACAATAACAAACGCTGTTTTGGATGAAGATTAGTGGGCCAAGAATTCATAAAGGACAGGTTTTTTTCATGACAAACATGGTTCCATTAGTCAAATTGTCAGTATCTTGCCAAGTGTTTACAACAATTAGGAATGGTTTTGAATTAATGTTATATTCTAGCTTAGATCTGTTTCCACAACTGATTAAGCTATAGTGGTTAATATAGGAACTCTTAAAAGTGATAAGTAAATATATAAAATTGATAAAGTTTGAGACTTCAACCAGCAATTTTCAAAGGCATTCAATGACTGTGAGTTGCGTAAATAGAGAGACAACATGAGAGATTTTTAAGAAGGTTCAGCCAATAAATGGATCACGACTTCTCCTGACAACCTCCCTTATGAATTAACCACTTGATTATCTCCTGAAATAATCTCAACAAGTGTCCTCTGAAATTTTGCCCATGGCCAAAGTTTTTAGTTAGCATTCTAATTAATAGGCTCAATCACTAAATGGGAGCCTCATTGCTCCTTGCTAGCTCGCAGAGCTTACATGGAGCACTTTGTCTAGCTTATCCAGACACTTTGCCTGGCCTCTTTGAGTCCTCACATACAACCAGAGTTTTTGAAAAACACCGTGACAAACTCAACACCTACAGTCATCACATTTCGGGTGGACAACATTCTTAATACAAGAGTAGCAACTCTCACTTACTCTCATAACTCTACTAGTATACTAGTAGAAGTATGAGATTGTGTATAAATGTTGCAATACTTTCTCTCCTAACATGTTTATCTTTTTCCTCAAGAGTTTATAAATTTAACGTTTACTTGGTTCTTCTATTTAGAGATGTTCTTCTATGTTCTTGAACTGTAAGATTTGAAAATATTAGTCATTGAAGTGTATTGCAATCTGGGCCCTTGATTTGAAGTATAGGATCTTCTTTCTAGGGACTTTGACAGCTTACATATGGAGTCTGATCCTTTCCCTTTTTGGTTAGCCCCCATACTACGTACTTTAATAAGTTTTCCATTACTTAGATAGCTTTCTTAACTTCTCTATTCAATATGCTCATTGATGCAAGTGTTATCTTCTAATTATCATACTAATCGCCTTACTTTGTGTGCTAATCTGGAGATTACACTATTAGCATTAAATGATTGGCTGTCACAGTTGGTCATTATAGTGGCTTTTTGAAATTCAAAATAATTATTGTACTGCTTTAGCTTATTTATTCTCTTTAGTATAATGCAATATCACACCAAATATAATCATAAATAATTGCATAATATTTTTACTATTTTTTCCAAAGAAAAGATTAAATAAATTTAACCTATTTTGATAGAGTTTTTACTCAACATGATTCTTTATCCTAAGAAAATTTTAGTTGTGCTGAACCCTTCAATAGCTAGTACATGTAGCTGATAAACATTTTGTTGTCAACATTAACTCCAAATGTCGAATGTGTAATGTCAAAGTTTTAACAAAGTAGTAAGGTCAATGTTTTCTTCTTTTATCAGGTTCTCTATGATTCTTCTCTTGTTGTTCGAGCCAATGCCTGTTATATTGTGGTTGACATATGTTGTTATTCTCCTATGACTTTTGTAATCGCACTTTCATGTCCTTTTTTAGAAGTGAAGTAATTCTTGTTACAACTCCCTTCTCAATTTGTATTGCTAAAACACCAAAAAGTCTTGCTATTGGCAAAAGTCTAGATACATGACAGTGATAAAATGGTTCAATTGAAGAGGCATGAAAATCGAATAAGAATACAGGCATTAATTTGAAGAATCTGCATTTTATTCTATGGTTGAATGGAACCTTCTGGTTGTTCCCGATGAAGAATTTGGTTGATTTGCAATGAGTTGGTGTCTTCCAGTGTGATAAAGGCTAAATCTGATAACAAAAACATGCTATAACTAGGGAGCTGCACTTTTAGGTTGATGTGTTTGCATATTTTTCTGGGCACTTCTCACATGGACAGGCTAGACTTGCCATATTGAGCTATCATAATGAGATTAAGACTTAGCATATCATACATACCAACTGAGCTGCTCAATAGCATTATCATGTGCAATTTTATCTTTTTGTTTCGGTTAATTTGTCATTGCTATTTGTTGTTTCTAGCATTGTTAAAGGGTACTTTGTATGGTGGTTGCATTTGGCAATTTTTCTAGTATGTTGGATAGTGTAGTTAGTTTGATTCTTTGTCTTGTTGCTTTGCTTGGTTTTTCCACTTTGTTGCTCTGGTCTAGCATTATGTGTTTTTTTTTCTTGTTTTTGTTTTCTCTAATTAGCACTATGTGGGGTTTCACCTGTTCACAACTATGGGGCATTTTTGACTATACATGATAATGTGTGTTTAAAATTTTTTTTTGGGGGGGGGGGGAGCGGAGGGACACATATTTTAGGGGTTTAGCAAGGAAGAATTGTTGGACGCAAAAACAACATACAGGTGCACCACTTTTGAAAATTTTCTAGATGCATGTTGGTTCATGTATTAAATGATGTACTATGTTAAATCACGAGCTCCTGTAAGCACACGTAAGTTAGTTACATTGGTTCATGTAAGCATATATGTGGGCCAACCATCTCGTTAAGTAGTAATTTGCGTATGGTTCCAGAAATTTTAAGAATTGTAAACGCTTCTAGCCTAGGAGGCAAAGGCGTGGCAAGTACTTGTTGTGTATTTTTTGCTATCACGAAAACTTGAGTCCTAATCTACATTATTCCTTGCAGGTAAGTTAGCAAAGAACCAATCGAGCCAAAGAGAACATACAGGTGCAAATAAAACATCCACCCTTCTTTTTAAATTCTATTTATTTATCTCGGATGCGAGGAGTTTCTGATTTTATTCAAGATTCAGTTGAATGTTTTCTTCTAAGGACTTATTGAGCAAAATTCTTGATGAAAAGTTATTCGCTACTCTTAAGCAACCTCCACATAAGAGTTTGCTTTTTATTTTCATGTTGGAATTGTGAGTCTTGGTAATGTTTGCACTGAAACTGCAGTGATTGTGGTTCTATTGTTGGTTGCACTCAATTTTTCTATTTTACAATTCCGTTAGAGACCTGCATCCTCCATTTTATGCACGATTACTAAGGTGTCTGTACCAGTTGTACTTGTAGCGTTAAACGTTATTTAACCTGTGCCCTTGCTAGGTTAGTCCCAATGTGTGACAATTGTGACGCTATAATTATATTCATGGTTGTAGTTCTCTAATATTGGTTGAAGTCAATTGTGTTCTAATGTTGCAATTACTTAAAACAGTTTTGTTTTGTCGTTGTTTCCATCCCTTCTTGTTGTTGGTGCTGGTGCTCTTCGAAGCAACAAACTCCTTACTGCTATTATTTGCTACGTACGTATCTTGTTGCTGCACCTTTTACTCTTTGCAGTGACAAATACAGTTTTTTAATAATTCCTTTATTCTTTGTTTCATTTCCCAAACAGGTTGCATTCTGGAGTTAACTTCTCCAGTGAAGAGAATGAAGTTGAAGATTAGATTCATATTCTTATAGAACTTAGGCATGCTTTCAAAGTGTAGTTATAACTAGTGATTATAGGTGCAGCAAGTACTTTTCCGATTTATGTTCGATTAGGTGCAACAAAAAAATTAGTCAGATGGATATTCAAAACAATGCAAGAATATTTGACTTTGTTTTTCTTAGACTTTGTTACCTACGTCTACGATCGATAATTTTTTTAGGAACTAGTACTGTGCAGTGCTAGTTGTTTGATGTATATTGATCTGTTTAATTAATATGTTGGTTAATTTAATTTGTCGGCGAACAGGCACATTTATATATATATATATATATATATATATATATATATATATATATATATATATATAATATATATATATATATATATATATACATACACATATATCTCAGCATCCTTAAATTATTTATCTATGTAGGATAGTGTTGGCAATTAATATAAATGCTATGAGTTTAAAAGTAGAATAATTGTATAAAATTGTTCTATTTTTAAATTAATAGATTTTACATTAATTATCAGTGTTTTATTTTTTTAAAATTAAAATGATACTAACAACACTTATAAGTGTGGGGGAAATTATGATTTTTTACATCTCTCAAAGTGGGGATATCATAAAATGCCCACACTTTTATTGTGAGTAATTAGTACTTCCCCCGCATTTATAGGTGTGGGCAATAGAGCTCAATCCACATTTTCAATAAGTGTGGAGAACAATTCCACACACTTGAGTTCCCTACACTTAGCTTAAATGTGGGCAACTGTTATTGCCACACTTTTAAGTGTGATTATCAGCAACCTTAAATGCGGAAGTAAGCAATCTTTTTTGTAGTGTATATATATATATATATATATATATATATTATATAGAGATATATATATATATGTGGTGTGTGGGTTGTGTGTGTGTGTGTGTGTGCGCGCGCACGAGCGTGTCGATTGTGTATATACTATATTACATACTACATCATATATATACACACACCACACCACCCACACACATAATATAGTATATATATATATAATATATATTATATACATGAATATGTGCATATATATATGGTATATATATGTATATTGTGTGTATATATAATCAAAACATAATCGTGGTAAGGTGGCGTGCTTAGTATGCGTGGTTAGGGGATAAGTGTATATATACGACTACACAGTTATCCTAGTAGAACACGACATACAACCTATTCTATATACATATTATATATATATATATTATATATATATATATAGTGGTGAGTATATATAGGAGGCTCCGGATATATATATACATACATACATATTATATATTATAATATATAGTGTGTGGGTGTGTCGTGGAGAAAATATATGTATAGGAAGTGTATATATACCTACATACCTACATGCTATCTATATATATAAGGATTATATAACGTTGAGGTGGTCTCGGACACGCCTTATATTATATATATATATATAATATATATATATATATATATATATATATATATATATATATATATATATATATATATATGTGTGTGTGTGTGTGTGTGTGTGTGTGTGTGTGTGTATATATATATTCCAATTATATGTTCCTCCCTTTTGGAAAATCTTAGGGAGATTATCTCGTAATAGCTTTTGCATATGAATGGTTGATATCAACATGACCAAAGTTGGAAGATTGGATATGATCAACATGATGTTGCGTTTCACGCTAAATTTTCGTAAGAGAGTTTCATTTTTGGTATGAAATGTGAACTATATTATTTGAAAACCATGCTTCTGTTTGTATGTCGTTCATGCATGTGCACCTTATATTTGAACAATTACATAGCTATACTTTACAATCTATAATGTAGGAGAATATAATCCTGAAAATATGGTATGCGTTTTTAATCTCAACGAATTTACAAAGGCATAAGAAAGGATTTCGATCACTGAAAATTTGTGATGTCCACATTTATAATGGTTCATAAAACAAGTTAATTATTGGGTCTAATACTGTTAGCATGCTCATACTTAGCAATGCTTTATCATATAAACCGAGACTAAAGGTGATATATATATATATATATATATATATATAACAATCAATGAAAATAAATGCTCCTCTGGTGCATAATAAATTTTCATGAGAGGACTCATTTTGATTTAAAATGAGTTAAAATACTCGTGGACATATGTGCATCCACATATGACTTGTAAATGCAGTTACTGATTATTCAGTAATCAATTACTTTGACATGCATGAGCAATCTATAAGTAGGAATGTAGACTCCCCACATATGGTATGTGATTTTCCTTTTTCAATGATCGCATACAAGGCAAAATGGAATGTGGGGTACTAATTTGTGATTAGCACTGGTAAAATTTTAGGTTTGGGTCTGATAAATTAGACAATATAAAAATTTGGACAAGAAATTGATGTCCGATATTCGATTTTTTCGGATCGGACAATTTGGACAAAGTTAATTTCGGATAAAAATCGGGTTCGGACAATAGAACTATAAAAAATGTTGTGTGCGGATTTAAAATTCGGAAGAAAAATTCATGACTGTCCCATTTTTTTTGGTCGAACAATTTCGGGTATTCGGGTCGAACACATTTTTGCCAACGCTGTTTGTGATACTCACATGACGTAAGGTGTTAAATGAGCAAATTATTAGGTCTAACACATAAAAATAGTTGAATGGGCAGAGTAACGAAAGACATAGAAGACAATTATTGATATCAAGAATGTTGAAGACTTTGAACTTGAAATGTAATATATTCAACATCTTAATTTCAGTGATCGGGTTATGACTCTTCTGATTTAAACTAATATATTACCATGTGAATTTTTCACTTTTCCACTTGCGAATCACCACGACTAAGGAACATTAACATATGCTTTGCAGCAATTGTCTTTGGCTCCCAATCTAACGTGAGCCCATTGAATTAACGTCTTTTCTAATCTCTTGTTCACATCACACTTCTTTTAGGCACTAAATTTGCTCCACCACACCTTCATTATTAACTAGAAGATATATACATTGAATTCCACTTGAACCAAAATATTATTAGAATATAAGATATTAAGTCCAATTCATCTATAAATTCTTATGTATGATACTGACCTCAAGAGTACTTAACAATGCCAACACAAATGAATTTCTAAAAAAATTTGGAACGTTGCTTCTTAAAATGTCCAAAAAGTTAAGAGATGGAATGTGAAAAATAGTTATATGGTGCGAAGTCAAAAAGGACTCTTAAACAAAATGTTGAAGAGAGAATCAAATTCCCAAGGGGGCGGGGGCCCGGCACCAAAAATTGCTATTCATACCTTATCAAACATAGACCTAGCAAACGGGTCATTTAGTTCGGGTACGGATCGGATTAAGTTTCGGTCGGGTCATATTTCAGGTTAAGCGACATTCTCGGCTGGTTCGGTTTGGGTCGGGTGAACTTCGGTTCGAGTCGATTTCGGGTGAGCCGATTGTTGGTCCAATAAGCTAATTACGCAAAAATAAGCGACTTTCTCAGAAATTTCGGGGTCGGGTACGGTTCGACTAGGGTCAATTTGAGTTTCGGGTCCACTTTCGGGTGAACATATTTTGAATGTTGGGACGGGTCGGGTCCGGATCATTCGGTTCGAATTTCGGATCTCGGGTCAATTTTTCCAGATCTAATTGAACATGATAAAGAAGATTTAATTGTAATTTTTTCCAAAAAAAAGAGAAAAAGAATATCAGTTCGTGATGAAATAGATGAAGAAAAGTCTAGTATCATTTGTATCAATTGACGAAAGATTGGATGTCATCTAAGGGAACAGATGTCCACCCTTATTTGGTATCTTGAAAAGTATGGCCTAATCAAGCCGCGCTTTTTTCTCAACCACGTCTATAAACGAGGCACTTCATCACCAACTCTAAAGAGTGACTAATGTTACTTTTTTTCTTTTTCTAATTATCGCTTGAATAGTGAAAATATTCGATGTGCGGTTGTGGTGCTGCGAGCAAGATGCGGAGAAGTAAATGCGGTTGAAGAGCATTGATAGACACAGTAACCAGCTCGTTTACTTTTGAAATTAGTTTGGACTAATTTGGGTAGAGTATAGGTGGCAATTTCACCAGCACTCATTGGATATTCACATCATCCGATCCAAAAAGCAGATGAAAACTCAAAATATATGGATAATGGATAGATGATGGATAATTTGACGGATTAGATTGGATCGGGGTGATGCTCCATCCGACCCACCACCCGATCCATCACCCGCTTAGTCATCCACTTGTTTATCTCTTATTTGCAATGAGATTACTTTTAATTTTTGTCCTTTAAATTTTACTCATTTTTTTGGACAATTGTATTCTTAATTTTATGATTTTCGTAAAAGTTAATATGACGAATATGATAGTTATTCCTTCCATATACCTAAAATATCTTTTTAAACCTTTCAAAAGACAAAGATTATTTTTTTATATAAATTTGGTAACATATTACATATAAACTTTTATTACCCATTTACAACCTGATCCACCCGTTTTCACCCACGGATGATGGATGGATGGATTGGATTAGATTTTTGCGGATGATGGGTGGGTTGGATGAAGCGGATTAAAGTGAGTGATGGATGAGGATGATGGTTCACCCGACCCGAACCCGGTCCATTGCCAGCACTACGGTAGAGTTATAAACGTATTGATGATATTTTAATCCAGATTTTCGTTAAATCTAGTTATTTTTAGTTTAAGCTGTTATCGCATTAGTTGATATTAGATTTACTAACAGGAGCGAAGCTAGGCTTTTATGTTAACAAGGGCTGAAGTCGAGGGCAGATACACACGATTGTCATCAGTGTTTTAGGTATTTGGTAGCCAATTATTTGTAAAGGACACCCATATAAAATTTTTAGTGAAAACAAAATCCAAAAATTTGGATCTCACTGTTGGAGTGCTGAATATATCTGATTATATATACAAAAAGTGAGGAAAATTCATCATCCTAATACTAGGGAAGAAAATTGCAATGTCTCATAAATATGTATTTGAGTTAAAATTCGTGGTAAAGTCTATTATAAACGACTATGGTATGTAACTAAAATATTAATTCTTGCCTAAAAATTAAAATATGATAAAATAATTAATATTAATCTATAAACAAATTGAAAAGAATGGATATGGAAACTGACAAAAATGCTAAGACTATCAAATAGCAGCAAAATATATGGAGAACAAGGAAAAGTAATGCGAAAAACATTATAATAAAAGGCCCACTAAATTACGCCAGCCCCCAAAAATGTCAAATAAGGAGAGGGAAAACGCCAAGAATGAGATTCGCGATCAACACCTCCTGTCTGGATTATTAAGGTACTCCGACCATGCTACCACAATGCACATAATGCCTCTACTTGCCACAAAATTATTATCATAATTTTCCCGTGCCACGGGAGCCACGGTGCCCCCTAGCCCTCAAGTAGCATCTCCCTTGTTTACTAAGCATGTCTTATAAAGAAGAACAACCTATGAAGAATATGTTCAATGCATATTAAGTCAATTCCGTTTCTGACCAAGTTGTGTCAGCATATTGGGGTTGCCAGACTCGTGTAATTTCAGTCATTCGGATTGAGTGTCTAGTCTTTGTTTAATTTTATTACTTAGGCATTGATAGTGAGCATTTAGCTAGCCTTCATTCCTGCTGTTAGTTACGAGATTCTAGCATGAAAAACTATGAGGACAAACAGAATTGGGAATGTAGCTAAATACAAGAAAATATTGCCACAAACATTCATTAAACATTCTAGCAACATAGCAATGTACCCAGTGTCTCGGACCCCTTTGGAATACACCAGATTTCTCTAGATTTATCTAGCATCCATTCTGGAGTGTTCCATGAAGTCCAATACAATTCCATACTTGTTCAAAATCTTAGATATTTGTATAGAGAATTCTAGATGCATAATATTAGTCATTCGATAAAATAGATCTCCACTATCTATTAAGGAGGAGGATGCGTACATGTACCCCCAAGGGGGCTCATTTGTACACCAAACATTTCGAAGCGCAATACAAGAAATTTTTCCAAATTTCCTAGTGTCCACTCTCTCTCTAAATTCTCTTTGAGTGCGTTAGTGTACGCGCGCTTACTTAGCTTCTCGAGTCTAAGTCAAACAACACTTAAGACTTGCTAGCAAAACTAAGGAAGGGTTTCAAGTGAGTTTGCAAGTGCCACACGGGTTTGAGTTTGAGCGAATTATCAACCCGTGATAGTTGCTATCAGAGCCTACTTGTTTAGGAGACCATGGTTTCAAGTATGACTGATGCCGCTAACCCTCAACAAGTTAGCATGAAGGGCAAGGACAAGAATAAGGACGTGATGACCCTTGTGGAAAAAAGGCTTGTGGAGATCAACACCATTATGTTGGCCGTAATGGGTGGGTGGATGACATGAATAAATGCACCCAAGAGCTCGGGTCCTAGGGGACATAGAAAAGCTTTAAGAGGAGATACAAGCAACAATGAACTTCAAGATAGCCGACTTTAACAAGGAGATACAAGCCCTTCGAGCACCGAAAGCTGCCAAGGATTGTGAACTCCAAGCTTGTAAGGCCGAGATCGAGGCTTACAAGGTAAGGGTTGAGGCTCTTGAAGCCCAAATCAAGGTATGCATGGTTGTAATGTCCAGCGGTGGCCAATGGAGGGTCTGCATCCACTGCTCCGAAGGGGAATATGTCAAGACCTCCGCTTTCCATGGGGTCAGGAAGGCAAAGGAGACCAATAATTTCCTAAGGGGACTTGAGGCATACATCAGGGCAATGGGCATCGAGGATGAGGCTCAAAAGGTGAGCAATGCTATCTTTTCTCTTAAAGATATTGCCCTTATTTTGTGGCGTTGCATGTGTGGCAATGTATAGAGAGGATCTGATCCCATCAATACATGGGACGAATTCAAGAAGGAAGTTAAAAGGCAATTCTATGATGAGGATGACGAGAATGAGGCAAGGGCCAAGTAAAGACACCTTTAATACAAGGAAGGTCACATCCGAGAGTACATTAGGGAGTTACAAGGGTTTCCCTTAGAAATTCCAAGCATATGGGAGCAAGATACACACTTTTGGTTCCACAATGAACTATATAGATGGACCAAGATGGAACTTAAATGCATGTTATGCAAGACCTCGCCTTTAAAATTATCATCGCTGAGTCCCTTAATCGAGTTCAAGAATGAGTCCTCAAAGGGACCAGGTAAGAAAACGGATTATAATGGCAAAGGTGGGCAACATCGGGACATACTAACAACATTTATGGACAAAGGGAAGGGCAAGAAGGATGAGACTCCAAAGAAGATCTCATGCTTCCCATATAATGGACCTTATAGAGGCTTCAAATGTCTGAAGCAGGGCAAGGGCCAAGTTATGGGATGAATTCAAGAAAGAACTTAAAAGGCAATTCTACCACGAGGATGACGAGAATGAGGCAAGGGCCAAGTTAAGACACATTCAATACAAGGAGGGTCACATCCGAGAGTACATCAAGGAGTTATAGGGGTATCCCTTAGAAATTCCCAGCATGGGGGAGCAAGATGCACACTTTTGGTTCCACAATGAACTATATAGATGGACCAAGATGGAACTTAAATGCATGTTATGCAAGACCTTGCCTTTACAATTGTTGCTGCTGAGTCCCTTGATTGAGTTCAGGAATGAGTCTTCAAAGGGACAAGGTAAGAAAACGGATTATAGTGGCAAAGGTGGGCAACATCAGGACATACAAACAACATTCACGGACAAAGGGAAGGGCAAGAAGGATGAGACTCCAAAGAAGATCTCATGCTTCCCACATAATGGAACTTATCAAGGCTTCAAATGTCTGAAGTAGGGCAAACTTGCCACTCTTATCTAAGAATAAGAGAGGTAACAAGAGGTGACCAAGACATCTTCCATAAAGTTGCTCAATGCTATCCAATCAAAGGTGGAAGGAAAACCTTACGGATATATGTACATGGACACCTCATGAATGGCAAGCCACTACGAGCAATGTTGGATAGGCCTGGCAAATGGGTCATTCAGTTTCGGTACAGATCGGGTCAGGTTTGGGTTGCGTCATGTTCGGGTTAAGTGATATTTCGAGTCGTTTCAGTTTGAATAAGGTATAGTTTGGTTCGGGTCGATTTCGAGTCAATCAATTTTTGGTTAAATACACTCGTCATGCCAAAAGAAGCAACTTTGTAGAAAATTTTAGGTCGAAAATGGTTTAGTTCTTTTAAATGAGCATATTATAGGTGTTAGGTCGGGTATGGTCCGGGTCGCTCGGTTCGGGTTTTGGGTCTCAGGTCAGTTTTGCCAGGTCTAATGTTGGATATGGGAGCAGATACAGTCTACATGGTCAAAGAGCTTGCCAATGAGGTAGGCCAGTAGGGAGAGAAGCTTTGTGAGGGAGTTAATGCAAGGAGCCTCTTGATCGATGGCGTAGCCTGTGGTACCTAAATCCAAATCAACTAGTGGAAAGGTAAAGTCGATATCAACATTGCTCCTTTATATGTAAAAGTTTTATTTAGGCATCAATTTTCTTGATATGGTGAAGGCATTCTGGATGCCTTGCACCAACACCATGTGGATTATAGAAATAGGACAACCTTGTGCTGTTCCCATGAAGAGGGGGATTGATGAAGGCAAAATGTTTTCCGCTCTCTCATTCTCTAGGGGAATCAAGAAGAAGGATTTGACCTTCCTTGCCACCATCAAGATGGAGGAGGAGTCTAAGGAACTACAAACACCCAAGACCATCTAAAAGGTGTGTGAAGAATTAAAGGATCATGCCTACTAAGTTACCCAAGAGACTTCGTTTGAGAAGGGAAGTCGATCACGCCTTATAATAGAATCGCGGGCTAAGCCACCAGTATTTGCCTCTTATTACAGGACACCTTTTGAGCTCAGGGAGCTAAGGAGGTAATTGAAGGAGCTTTTTGACTTTGGATACATCCGTCCCTCATTAGTCTCTCTATGGTGCACTAGTCTTGTTTCAAAAAAAGCATGACGGTTCTCTCTGACTATGCATAGACTACCAGGCGCACTAAACAATATCATCATCATAAATAAGCACCTTGTTCCTTGTAATGATGATCTGTTTGATCAAGTTGGGGATGCAATGAAGTATACTAAGCTTGATTTGAGGAGTGGATATTATGAGGTCCGTATAACTGAAAGGATGAACTAAAGACAGCATGTTTGACGCGCTATGGATTGTATGAGTTCATAGTCATGCCCTTTGGCATAACAAATGCACCGGCTATGTTTTATACACTCATGAACAAGGAACTTGCTCCGTTCTTAGATTGCTTTGTTGTTGTTTATCTTGATGACATTGTCATCTACAGCAAGCCCTTGGGGAAGCATGTGGGGAACTTGAGAGAAGTGTTCCAAACCTTCAGGGACAACAAACTTTATTTCAAGAAAGCAAAGTTCTTCTTCACATAAGAAGATGTACCTTTCTTGGGTCATGTTATTGGCAAGGGCAACCTTTGGTTGGACATGATAAAGTCGAGACGATCCTTGAATAGAAGCTACTAACAAAAGTCACCAAGTTGAGATCTTTTCTTGGCTCGGTGAACTACTACTGTGGTTCATCAAGGGATATTCTGCTATCGCCACTCTTTTAACTAACTTGTTGAAAAAGGGAAGAGGATGGACTTTGAACCAAGAGTGCCAACAAGCCTTTGATGCGTTAAAGAAAGTCATCATCGAGGAGCTCATTTTGTTTCTCCCCGATCTTAACAAGTTGTTCGAGCTACACACGAATGCTTCCGATTTCGCTATGGATGGAGTTTTGATACAAGAGAGTCATCCCATCGCTTTTGAGAGCTGGAAGCTTAATGATGCTGAGAGGTGGTAAACCATACAAGAAAACAAGATGACCGCAGTGGTGTGTTATCTTTACACATGGAGGCATTACTTGTACGAAAGCAAGTTCGTGATCAAGGCTGCTAATGTCGCCACAAGCTACTTCCAAACTCAAAAGAAGCTTCCTCTCAAGCAAAATCGGTGGCAAGACTTTTTAACCGGCTTTGATTATATTATGGAGTACAAGTTGGGTAGTACCAACTTAATGGCCAATGCCTTGAGCCGCAAAGAAAAACTCGCCGACATTAGCTGGCCTCAAAGCTACCTTTATGACCGCATCAAGGGGGGCCTCCAACATGACCCACTTACCTAAACCATCACGAAACTTGTCAAAGAGGGCAATTGAGGGCGATTTTAAGATGGATTGATTCTTATGAAGGGCAAACGCATCTATGTTCCTTCACAAGGCAATCTCTGGTGCAAAGTCATGAAGGAGTGTCATGATAGTAAGTGGGCTGGGTCATCCAGACATGTAATGTATACTGGCTCTTGTAAGAGATTCTTAATATTGGCCTCACTTAAAAAATGATGTGGATGACTCTATGAAGACTTGTCTTATGGACCAACAAGGAAAGATAGAGCAAGGAACACCTACAGGACTTTATTGTTGGCTTACCCACAAGTGAGGGTGCAATTAGGTCCTTATGGTGGTGGACCGGTATTCCAAGTATGCCACCTTCATTCCTACATCTAAGGAATGTTCCTCTGAGCAAGCCAACCTCTTATTCTTTAAGCATGTGGTGACGCATTGAGGCTTGCGTTGGTCCATCGTGGGTGAGCGGGACACTCACTTTATGGGGCCCATTTGGATGGAGTTGTTTAAGCTCATCAAGTTCGAGCTCAATTTCTCCACCACTTTTCATCCTCAAAGTGATAGACAAATCGAGAGGGTTAATGCTATCTTGGGGCTTTATTTAAGGCACTACATGAATGCCAACCAATAAGATTAGGCAAAGTTGCTTGATATTGCCTAATTCTCACATAAATTGGATGGAGCGATTCCACGGGTCGAAGTCTGTTTGAGATCATCATAGGTCAATAACCCTTGATACTAAGTTCTCTTGCCACTTTTTACAAGGGACCAAGCCCACCCACCTATAAGTTTGACATGGATTGGAATGATCAAGTAAGTGTCACTCATGCTTACTTGTAGAAGGCCTCCAAGAAGATGAAGAAGTGGGCCAATAAGAAAAGACACTTAAGAGAGTTCCAAGTAGGAGATCTTGCACGTGTCAAGATGTATAACCATGTGAGGTTAAGGGGTTGACATCGATGTCTCATTCGATGATTCAAGGGTCCCTTCCACATCTTAAGAAGGCGGGGGCATAAGTTTACAAGGTAAGGTTGCCTCTAAAGGTCAAGTATCATCATGTCTTCCTGATAAGTTTACTCAACCCTTACCATGGAGACCAAGTGGATCCAAGTAGAGGCATCTCACAACGGGCACTGATCGGCATAAAGGTCTAACATGATGAGGAGGTTGAATGAGTGGTGTGGCACATCAACCAACCACTGACACATGAACTCCTTACCAAGTGAAAAGGACTACCTGAGAGAAAGGCTAGGTGGGATTCCATCCAACACTTGGGCAATTCGAGAAACAAATACAAGCATTTGAGGAAAAGAAGGCAACAAGGACGTTGTTGGAAAATGTGGGGGAGGATGCCACAGACCGTAGTACAATGTCCCAATTTCTCTAAATTTCTCTAGAGTCTATTCTAGAGTGTTCCATAAGCTTCCAGACAATTCCATACTTGGGTAGAATCTTACATATTCGTACAGAAAATTCTAGAGAGTTCTCAGATATCTGCGTAGATATTTGTGTAAAATCTCCACTGTTCATTGAGGAGACAAATGTGTAGACACCCCCAGTGGGGCTCATTTATACACAAAGTATTTCCAAGTATGATACAACGCATTCTCCTAAACTTCCTTATGTCCACTTTCTCTCAAAATTCTCTTTGAGAGAGAGAGAGAGAGAGAGAGAGAGAGAGAGAGAGAGAGAGAGAGTGTGTGTGTGTGCACGCGTGCGCGCGTGCACCCATGCTTACTTAGCTTCTTAAATCTAAGTCAAACAACACTTAAGGCTTACTAGCAAATTAAAGTAGGATTTTGAGTGAGTTTACTTGCACCACATGAGCTTTAGTTTGAGTAAATTATCAATCCATGCACCATACAGAGACTTTGCTTAACAAGATTCAATTAAAAACCAACTTAGACCTTAATCTATTAGATGAAATTTTAATGATAATAACACCTCTTTTATCTAAATCTTGTACAAGTCCTAGCCCCTAGGGTAGCAATTGGATGGCTAGAGGGGAACCATATTAGGCCTAAAGGTTCGTTGGTGCCAGAGTCTTCCCCTCAAAATGTACTTCCACCCATGTTTGAAACCAAGAGATTATGGTAGAAGTCATCCCTTACTTCGGACACATAGTTATAATTCATTTGCTATTTCATTTGCAATAATTAATAGCAAAATGTTATAGTGGTATATGACAACCACTATAATTAGACAAATATAGAGCGTACACTTATCATAGGTAAATCATAACCGCTCATTTGATTTGTTTTTTAAATGATTAAAAATGTAATATAAGGATTTTATAACATCTCAAAAAATTGTGAAAAATAATTATTATGAGGTAATGTTTGAGTACTTTCTATTACCTATTCTATAAGTTAGAAACAAAAACTGAAGTTTTGAAAAGAAAAAAACAAATAATACAATGTAATATGCTTGTATCTCAACACCATCATGACTTTCGGCCACCACCATCAAACTTGTTGGCAACAACCACCAATGAACAGTGGGACGATACAATCTCTGACGAGTTAAGTTCGGCACCCCCCAATCTCCCTCCTGTTTTTTCGAGCGGCACAGGCCATTATTAGCAGCGACAAGATCGACCGTCTCACTAGAGAGAGGAGAGATGGTAGGCGATGGCGGGTTCCGTGAAGAGCTGGCTGGTGGTTAGAGACGGCGAAGGAGCCATGGTCTCGGTGACTGGGCTTCAAAACATGTCAACAACGTATCGACCCCATCCTGGGCGACAAGTTTGGCTGGCTGTGATGAAAATAACAACTCACACCCTGGTCTATTGGGAGGTAGTGGCGCTGGTTCGTTAGCCATACCGTCTCCGCTTTTTATCCCGATCTCGCCCGCTACATTGAGCCCAATGCCTCATCCCCGATTGTCAGTTATTCTCTCTTTCTCTCTCTCCTCTCTGACATTGTCATAGTTTTGGTGACATCATAGTTTTCGGCGACACATATTTTTTGGCATTCATCCCTAGAATCTTGGCTTTCTAAGCTTGTAGAGAGCCCCGGTAATGAAGAGATTCAACATGGGCCAAAAAATGGGAAAGATGTAGCGGACTGTCGAGAGAGTGGATAATGTCGTCGAAAAGTTTGAGTGCATTGCCGGAAAATTGACCATGTTGGAACCTGCGGGATGGGCAACCATTTTCTGATTGTGGCAACGTGAAAGGAAGATGGTATATGATTTTTTATTTTTAAAAAACTATTATTTTTTCTATTAATAAAATGGGGACTAAGGAGTGATCAAACAAGCCCGATGAAAGTATATTTTTCAATAGTTATAAGCATTTTATAATTTTCATAATATATTTTTAACTAATTAAAAAGAAAAATTAAGTCAACAGTTAAATTAATGAATGACAAGTGTAGGGTTCAAAGTTGTTCATTTACAATGGTTGTCGTATAGCAACAACCACTATAACTACTTCCTAATTAATATTGTTTATTAGTTCGAAAACAATGTTATACTTCTGTATATAGTACAAAATTATGAAGTACTTGTTACCTTGAATATCTTGATGTATTTTACGATTGAATTCAAACTGTGTCTTGGCAAGTAGTGTTCTCTATCAATGTTATTCTAGCAGTTTGCAAGTGAATTCATAAACTTAAGATGTAGATGTTTGTTTTGCTGTGATTGTTGATATAATTAATAAAAATAATAAATGAATTATTGCAAGATACTTTTTAAGTGTGTTATTTGGGCTTAAAAAGTCATATGACTATTTATTAAATTTTAAAAAAATAATATGATTTAATATCATAAGAGTGTTATAAATTGTGTAGAAATAATTTTTTTTATTTATCATTTTTCACAACTATAAAATTGCACTTATGATATGCCTTTATGGACCTGGTTGATTCGATTAGGATGCTACTTAATATTTGTCCGCGTAGCTAACGAATGTTAAAACTTTACGGATCATAATTAAGGCTCTGTTCGGCAAATTTAACTCTTTGGGTAGTACATAGCTATTGAGGTAGCAAATAGTTATTTAGAGATTGAGTGGATAATTGTTTTGATTTAACTGTTAGTGGTTAGTTATCTAGATAAGCGGTTGAGAAAAAATGTTTGATAGATTTAGCTACCGAGTTAGCCAATTAATGTCAATTGGCATAGAAGTATGTGACTAACTTCCAAAGATAAAATTTTCAAATGATATTTTTGACAAAAAATATAAAATGCTGCTTTTGAATGCTAAAAGTTAATATTATTAGCTTTCTAGAAACGTTGCTTGAAATACAAAATGCTACTTGAAACGAGCTCAAACACCACGTTATCAAAAACTTAAAATTGATTGACTAATGTCTTACGCAAAATGCTAAATGCTACTTCAAATACTATTGCCAAACACGTCGGCCTTACTCTGAATATTGAAAATTTGGTGATTTTAAAAGATATCTTGCTACAAGATATATATTATCATTCATCAACCTTAGTTAATGAATTAGAATGAAATATTTTAAAGAAGCACGGTCAAATTGACTGAAAAATACCTAGCTATTTGTGTGTATCCTCGCTATTGCAAACAGTGAGATATTTTGGATGCCTACTGTATGAATTAAGAGTTGATTATATTGAAATTCCTTTTAAATTATTTTTCAAGGCATTTATTTTTAATATGTGATATTAGTGTACATCTCGTGCTTTGCACAGACATGTGTCAAACTTTGTCTGTCATTTGAGTTACCTAAATGATATTGAATATTATGTACAGTAATTATTTGCTAATATGAACCAAGTTATTCAAAATTATACTTACGAAAACATTCATGAAATCCTTACATTACAATATTTGTTAAAGAATTTTCAGTAGAAATATTAAATTATAATTATTCAACATATTTTCTTCAAAATAATATATTTGTGACATTCATATGGGCCATGATGTTAAATCGTATAAAGACATTGCAAACTTTCCTAGCGCTTTAAATATATTGTTGTTATGTTATTTTTCTTCAATTTTTTAGGTTATGTAATTTATATGTTTATCTGAGTTAACAAATTTACAACATATAAAAAAGAAATTCTGAAAACAAATATATCTAATAAGAACAATGTATAAGCAACAAATACGTTCTAGTTTATAATATATAAAATAAAACTTAAAGTAAGTAGTACTACTCATCAAATCAATGTATCCTATTTATTACTTAGGGAGATATTTGAGAATCTATATAAATTTTATTGAAATTGTAAAAAGTAGAAGAAATAAATAAAAGGTGTAATGAGAATGTTAATGTTTTTATTTACTCAACATGAACGGTTTAGAAAGTAAATGGTTGAATGCAATGTTTTAGCGTCAATTTATGATTAAATATAATTTCTAAGGGATTAATTAGGGAGTACTAAAGATGTTGGGGTTGCAATCTATATCATAGAGTTAATTGATCCAATTTCTTTCTTTGTAATAATTCATCTTTGTTGTATACATCAAATTAAAATACATTATGGTTAACTTAAATAAAAATATTAACATTCTCATGTGGACAATATGAAATCGGAATCACATCAGTTTGTATCAACTAAATATTAAATAAGATCGGCTCCTCTTACATCAAATATATATGCAACATAAATCATTAAAAAATATACAATAATATCAGAGACATGTAAAATGAGATGGAATGAGTTAATTCTAAGTAAGGTTTAGAGATGATATTGGTTGAACATTTTAGACACATTCGTAAGAAAAGAGCATCCCCTATTCAATCATTGAAATTCAATCCCAAGTTACAATAACCCACTAAATTTCTTCAAATGCAATGAAGGAATTTCTAGAACCAACTATTTACCCATCTTGAAAATAAAGTGTAAAATCAAAAAATTGAAAAAGGTAACTGCAGGGGAATTGTCGGACATTATTTTGCTTTGCAACGCTAGACAGGATCAATGGTTAATACAACTTCACGAAGGCTACCTTAGTGATCGGAGAGGAGTATCTATGCAGATTACAATTAATGCAGGAAGATTATGCACCAGTATTTTGCTTTGCAAGCCAAAATAAGATCAATGGTGAATACAACTTTCTGAGGCCACCTTTCGGACTGGAAAGGAATATTTATACAAATTACAAATATTTCATATATAACCATTGGCCAAAGAATAATGATAGTCAAACTTAACATTAACACTATAGACAATGAAAATGTTGCACATTAGTGGATGCCTAGTAGATTACTTCAACAAAACGTGTGAATGTTGTCATCCCCACGTATACCGTCAATTAATTTTGGATAGTTAAAGCCACGGATTAATTGAAAGTCAAAATGTTGTCAAATGAATGATCTCAAATACTGAAAATAATTATACATATATTTGTTGCCATGTTTTCAATTTGAAGATAATTGAAGAAATAATTAAATATTTTTAAAGGTTTATATTTTTTGTATGTATGTGTATATATATATATATATATATATATATATATATATATTATATTATATTATATTATATATATATATATACACACACACATACATACATACATACATACATATATAGACACACACACACACACACACACATACATACATACATATATATATACACACACACACACACACACACATACATACCTACATACATACATACATACATACATAATATATATATGATATATATATATATATAGATATATATATATATATTATATTAATATATTATATAACTATCTATATAGTTATATATATATATATATATTATTATACATGTATAATGCATATTATGTGTGTGTGTGTGTGTGTATATATAATATATATATATATGTTTATTTTTTATATATATATTATATCTATATATTACCTACATATATTCATTAATAAATATATATATTATATAATATCTATATATACCTACATACATACATACATATATTCTAGATAGATATATATCATATAATATATTATATATATATATATATATAAATTACATACGTAACCTAACTACATACATACCTATATTTTATATATCTATATATATACTATATATATATATATATTATATATATATCATCATAGATATATATCACTACAAAAAATAGTGCATCCTTCTACAGTTATGCCACAACACTTGATGAAGTGTGGGAAAAGGAATGACAAAATTTTATGATTTTCTCACTTCCACATTTAACAGGTGTGGGGAAAATCATAAAGCTTTTCCTCAATATATATATATATGCTTATTAATTCTAGAGCTTTAAAAAGAATTTTAATAAATATTTTCATTATACTAATGAAATTTATTTACAAAAAAACAAAATGTTCAATATAGAGAATTCCCCACACCCCAATATTATGTGGACGATTTTTTATTTTAAAAAAGGAATTATATATGTGAAAGGCCCATCTCAGAAGCAGACATATGCGTGTTTCTCTTTTCCTGGGTGCCCGATGGACACCAATTCGTGCCTCAAACATCACCACTGAAAGCCCTAAAAACCCCTCAATTCTCTGCGTTATTGCAATTCTGGGCACGAATTTGAATGTGTTTTCAACAAAAACCTCTGAATCGTACGATGTCGGAGCATCAAAGTGAATTCGCAACTGAATTTCATCCAAAAGCTTCAGAATCATCAACAATTGCCCATAATTTGCCAGTGAATTAAACAATTGCCAAGCTTTCGGATTCATATGGCTTAAGAGCGAGGTAAGTGAATTTGGCAACCTAGTTTCATCCACTTAATATGAAATTACTGAAATTTTGGAAAAAATGGGAACAGTTCTTCAATCCTCTGGCGACTTTGTAGTGGCGACTTTTGCTAAACTGGAATTCAACAAGATATTGAAAGCTTGATTATCGTGACTTTGCTTTTCGATCTTGGTCGGCATATTTGTGAAACTGCTATCAAGGTGCCTGTCTTTCTTGATGTCTCATGATTTTAACTTTAGTCCATACGTTCGATGACATAGATAGAATGCGTTGATGGCAATGCTTGAATATGATCCCCAAAATACTCTTGCAGATTTTATTAGAAGCATAGAAAGGAATATGGACTATTATTCATTCTTGATGATGTATATTTGGCAATTGATTTTATTTTTTTTTTGGTTGTTTCAATGATTTGTTCTTAATTTTGCTGAACCTAATCTGTGTTGTTTACGGGCAAAAAGTGTAGGATTAATCAGGAATAGTTTTGTCTAATTCTCCCTTTCTGTTGTGCTGTGGCTGAAATAATTTGTCTGGTTCTCATGTATGATGACAATTTTTTTTTCTTTTTTTTCCCTGTTCTATAAGTACAATGTTCTTTCAAGTGTTCTTGGAGTCTATGCGACATTGAAATGGCAACATAGTATCTTTCTCACTGATGTGAAGAATAGTGGGGTAAGATGTATGCTAGTATATATAGCCTTAGAGGTTAAAATAACAGACGCTGTGTTGGATGAAGATTAGTGGGCCAAGCATTCATAAAGGACAGGTTTTTTTTCCATAAAATTGTCAGTATCCTGTCAAATGTTTATAACAATCAGGAATGGTTTTGAATTAATGTTGTATTATATCTTAGATCTATTTCCACAACTGATTAAGTTACAGTGGTTAATACATGGACTCTTAAAAGTGATAAGTAAATATATTGATAAAGTTTGAGACTTCAACCAGCAATTTTCAAAAGCATTCAAAGATTGTGAGTTGTGTAAATAGAGAGACAATGTGAGAGATTTTTAAGAAGGTTCAGCCAATAAATGGATCACGTCTTCTCCTGACAACCTCCCTTATGAATTAACCACTTGACTATCTCCTGAAATAATCTCAACAAGTGTCCTTTGAAATTTCACCTATGGCCAAAGTTTTTAGTTAACATTCTAATTAATAGGCTCAATCACTAAATAGGAGCCTCATTGCTCCTTTCTAGCTCACAGAGCTTACATGGAGCACTTTGTCTAGCTTATCCGGACACTTTGCCTAGACTCTTTGAGTCCTCACATACAACCAGAGTTTTTGAAAAGCACCGTGACAAACTCAACACCTACAGTCATCATATTTCGGATGGACAACATTCTTAATACAAGAGTAGCAACTCTCACTTACTCTTATAACTCTACTAGTATACTAGTAGAAGTATGAGATTGTGTGCAATACTTTCTCTCCTAACATGTTTATCTTTTTCTTCAAGAGTTTAGAAATTTAACGTTTACTTGGTTCTTCTATTTAGAGATGTTCTTTTGTGTTCTTGAACCGTAAAATTTGAAAATATTAGTCATTGAAGTGTATTGCATTCTTGGCCCTTGATTTGAAGTATAGGATATTCTTTTTAGGGACTTCAACAGCTTACATATGGAGTCTGATCCTTTCCCTTTTTGGTTAGCCCCCATACTACGAACTTTAATAAGTTTTTCATAACTTAAGATTGCCTTCTTAACTTCTCTATTCAGTATGCTCATTGATGCAAGTGTTATCTTCTAATTATTATACTAATCGCCTTACTTTATTTGCTAATCTAGCAGTCTAATGGAGATTACACTATTAGCATTAAATGATTGGCTGTCACAGTTGGTCATTATAGTGACTTTTTGAAATTCAAAATAATAATTGTACTGCTTTAGCTTATTTATTCTCTTTAGTATAATGCAATATCACACCAAATATAATCATAAATAATTGCATAATATTTTTACTATTTTTTCCAAAGAAAAAATTAAATAAATTTAACCTATTTTGATAGAGTTTTTACCCAAAATGATTCTTTATGCTAAGAAATTTTTAGTGGTGCCTAATCCTTCAATAGCTAGTACATGTATGTAAGGGCCGCATCTTCAGTTTACTACTACTAAGTGCTTTAGTTGCTGAATTTACAAATCTGCATTTGAATTATTTTTCAATAAGAATATTGAGTCAATTGTGTGAATTTTCAACGATTAAATTCATTAAAAAAGACCGATTATTTGATTAATGTTATTATTGATGTTACTTATTTATAAAATTATCGAATCAACGCTAAACCGAGTTTTTAAAATTGTTTTTCGTTTTACTTGGTTGATTCCCAAAGTTTAAACTGAAATGCTAGTTGTAGGTCGTTTCAATTCGAGTTTAGTCTATCCGTTAATGAGTACAGGACCAGAATTTAGTTGAATGATGTTAGTTACCCCAAAAAAAAAAAAGAAAAAGGGGGGGTCGAAGTCAGGCACGGAGAGCCCGACTCCCCGACATCTCTCTCTCTCTCTACTCGCTCGCTCTCTCTCTCCCCCCCAAAGCTTGTTCTCTCTCTCTCTCTGGGGCCACTGGTGGCCGTCTGGCGTCACCGCCGACCGCCGCTTGTCGCCAGCGAGAGAAAGGGACCACTGGTCCCCCCAGCACGCGTCCTCCACCGCTACAACCACCACACACTGCCATCCACTTCTCCCAGCCCAGAAACCACGCATCTAACCCCCGAAAGCCGCCACCCACGTGCCGGATTCCGGCAACCCACGACCCTCACTACCTCTTCTATAAATTGGGAGTTGAATTCTGTCAAAATCAGCTTAAATTGCCACTAAATCGAAGCTAGGGTTTCGTGTTCTGGGTGTAGCCGAACCAGGGTCGAGTTCAAGGGGATTTGGGGCGTGAATTGCTGCCAATTAAATGGGTTTTTAAGCAATTTCAAGGAAGTGTTTCTCCCTCCTAAGCTATTACTAATTTCAAAAATGTTTTTCAGCAGATTGATATTGCATGTGATGTTAGGGTTCGCTAAATGCGTTAGAGATGTCAAGAAGTGAGCTATACATGTTTAGGCCCGATTCATTTAGTTAATTTATGGCTGAGATTATAATTCGAAGTGAATGATGTATGTTTAGCTTCGATTCGAATCAATATAGTTAATTTATGCCTAAGTTCTTAATTCGAAACGAATTATATATGTTTAGCGTTAATTCGAATGCATATAGCTAATTCATGCCTAAGTTCTTAATTTGAAATGAATTATATATATTTAGCGTTAATTCGAATGCATATAGCTAATTCATGCCTGAAGATTTAGATTGAAGTGAACTATACATGTTTAGAACCGAGTTTAGTATATTCTATTATTACATGCTCGTAAGTCTAATTCAAACCGAGTCAGGCATGTTTGATATCAACTTTAGTAATCTAGTTGACGCGTACTTGAAAGGTTGATGTGAATAAGTAACTACGACACAACAAATGATTGCCTAAAGTTGTATTATGCTTTAATGACATAAAAGGGGATTGAATGGTAACCTCGATTTAATAAATGGATGCCATGAGACACATTATACTTAAAGGGGCCTGAATAGGTTCGATTAGTAAGTTCGATGTAAATAACGAACGCTTGGATTCGCATTATGTTTAAATAACCTAAATAGGTTCGAAATAGCAACAGTGATATGATGAACAGAAGCTTAGAACCGTATTAGGTCTAAATGACCAAGTTAGCCTAAATAAGTGAGTCGTTTTTTGTTTAAATAGAGACTCGACTCTTGTTAAGCTTAAATGGTATGAATAAGCATGCTTCGTAAAACGCTTGAATCGCTTTATGCCTAAAATGACCAAAACAGCCTAAATGAGTGAGTCACTTTATGCTTAAATAGAAATTCGATCCTTGTTAAACTTAAACGGTATGAATAGGTATGTTTAGTAAAACACCTGGATCGTATTATGTCTAAATGACCATTTTAGCCTAAATAGTGAATTGTGTCATGCTTAAATAAAGACTAGACTCATGTTATGCTCAAACGACGTAATAGGCTAAATGTAACTTAGAGTCAATGAATGAATGCCTGAATCAACGCTTATCTATTCAGTTGAATTATGCCTATACAATAACTTTAGACATAGTATTTGGATGACGAACTGAACATGTTTGTGACCCCTAACCACCATACATGAATGCAATCATGTTTCATGCATAGTTGGTGGACGTTCGTTTCAAGTTAAGTTCGTATGAATGCTTGAATGTTTATATATATGTGTGTGTGTGTGTGTGTGTGTGTGTGTGTGTGCGTGCGCATGGTTATAATCGTTGGTTGCAGTGCTCTGCTAATTATTGGTTGTTTAATTGATAAGTCCAGCATTGGTAAGTTGCATAAGTTATGTATCGCTTTTCAATATATCATAATGATTAGGATGCTAGATTGTGAAATTGAAACCGAGATGATAGTTGGATGGTTTGAGGAAGAACCATGAGTGGTTCGAGGTCCTTATGGTACGGTGCTTGTGAGGAGGGAGCCTAGGTTGCAAATTAACCGCAATCGTGTGGATTGCGAGGCCATGTGTGGCTCATTGTGCTCTTGAAATGATTATGAAGTACTTGAATGTGAGACATGTAAACCCCTTTCCCCTTTTATATATCTAATATGCATTACGTGTGAAAGTGTGGTGATTTGACAAAAACGTTTCTCGTGTTTTCAAAACTAATAATAGCCATGACTAATAGCAAGCGATGGCCTATTTCAGCTATACCAATAGTATTTGGGAGTGAATCTGCTTGAACGGGGGAATCCTAAAATGTTTTAGAAAGGTATGAGTTATATAATGAATGATTTTACCAAAAGAAACAACAAAATTACTAACCGTTATGGCCGATACGCTTTAAGTTGGCTAAGATAATGTGCTGCGGATAATATAATACGATATGAATAATGTTAGCCTAGGGGATAAGGCCTGGTACTAGGAAACCCTAGAAGACCCTGACGAGGGTAATGTAATGGTCCGATATGTTATGTAGCTATCCCGAGAGTAAGAGCTTAGCGTGAGCGTTAGGTCTCACTATAGGGTTTAAGAATAGATCTCACCCAATCAGTACCCTGTAATGATCTTATGCCAAATGTATTTTCCTAAGAAGCAAAGAAAAGCAATTGGCGCTTGGCCATTTTATATGTTTTGAAGGAAAGAAAGCTTTTACGGGCCCTAAGTGGCCATATGGAATGAAGTATGAAAAGTTTTATAAGGGTCGTTGTACTACCAATACGAAATGAAATCTCCTGTAGAAGGACAAGAATCTCAAGAGGATAAGAAAATATTTTCAGTGAAAGAAAGTTAGTTTTCGATGGACGTTTAATGAAATGATTCTCAAGCATGTTTGAATGTGGATTCTTATATCATGTGGCCCTACCCTTTTTGATATCAAACCTGTCTGATTCAAATTCATGAAATGAGGAAGAAAGTTTATCATATGTTGAAAGTTTCTACACTTATAACTTCAAAGCATGTGACTTCAAAGAAGATGTGACTTCGAAGCGAGTTTACAAGCATTATGATTAATTATGTGTGTTTTCAAGGTGGCATATGGTCTTGTTTTTATAAAGTTTCACGTAATATCCTTTGAAGTGCATGTTGAGTATAAGCGATAGTGCATCCAATGTTTATGTTTCGGAATCAAACGTTATGTAAGCAAATTTCCAGCATGCCACCGTTAATCGAAACTAAGAACCCATCATGCTTGAATGTCTAGTCAAGAGTCCATAGTATGTGATATGTCGCTTAGTATAACTATAGTATTACCTAACTGCTCGTTAAGTGGATATTATAAGTAATATTGCTTGTAAAGTCTTGTTTTAAGGAGTGGAGGAACACTCACTGAGCGTGTGGTAGCTCACTTCATTTCCTTTCTCCTTTTTCCCCCTCCCAGGTGATGAATAAATGGAAGAACCTGCCTGTCTTCTAGGACTGCTAGTTGCTCCTACAGATGTGCCTGTGATGTGATGTTGTGATGTTGTATGAAGTAATGTTTTGATAAATGAAGTGCATGGAATGAGCATATAGCGGCTCTAGCTATGTAAACTTATGTAAATTATTGTAATGCGTGTTTGTAAAGGCTTAAGCCTCACCCGCAAGTGTGTAACTCGTTGGGAACCTCTAGTTTACTTTGAGTTTTGGTTAATATGCCACAGGTACCCTAAAGTTCACGATGACAACATTAGAAATGTCGTAATTACAGAAGGAACTCTTGCAGTTTCATTCCAGTATTTTCCAACTAAAATAAAGTTAGGTAAAATCTTAAAGAAAGTCAATAGAAGAAGAGCCTTAGGGGTTTCCCTCGGGGGATCCTGGCGGTGTGACATCCCTGGTAGGTAGCAGGGGTGTTACAATGTAACCAATAAACATTTTGTTGTCAACATTAACTCCAAGTCGAATGTGTAATGTCAGAGTTTTAACAAAGCTAGTAAGGTCAATGTTTTCTTCTTTTATCAGGTTCTCTATGATTCTTCTCTTGTTGTTCGGGCCAATGTCTGTTATATTGTGGTTGACATATGTTGTTATTCTCCTATGACTTTTGTAATCGCACTTTCATGTCCTTTTTTAGAAGTGAAGTAATTCTTGTTGCAACTCCCTTCTCAATTTGTGTTGCTAAAACACCAAAAAGTTTTGCTATTGCCAAAAGTTTAGATACATGACAGTGATGAAATGGTTCAATTGAAGAGGCATGAAAATCGAATAAGAATATGGGCATTGATTTGAAGAATCTGCATTTTATTTTATGGTTGAATGGAACCCTTCTGGTTGTTCCCGATGAAGAATTTGGTGCAATGAGTTGGTGTCTTCCAGTGTGATAAAGGCTAAATTTGATAACAAAAACATGCTATAACTAGGGAGCTACACTTTTAGGTTGATGTGTTTGCATATTTTTCTCGGCACTTTTCACATGGACAGGCTAGACTTGCCATATTGAGCTATCATAATGAGATTAAGACTTACCATATCATACATACCAATTGAACTGCTCAATAGCATTATCATGTGCGATTTTATCTTCTTCTTTTGGTTAATTTGTCATTGCTATTTGTTGTTTCTAGCATTGTTAAAGGGTACTTTGTATGGTGGTTGCGTTTGGCAATTTTTCTAGTATGTTGGACAGTGCAGTTAGTTTGATTCTTTATCTTGTTGCTTTGCCTGGTTTTTCCACTTTGTTACTCTGGTCTAGCATTATGTGTTTTTTTCCCCCTTGTTTTTGTTTTCTCTAATTTAGCACTATGTGGGGTTTCACCTGTTCACAACTATGGGGCATTTTTGACTGTACATGACAAGGTGTGTTTAAAATTTTTTTGGGGGGGGGGGAGTGGAGGGACACATATTTTAGGGGTGCAGTAAGGAAGAATTGTTGGACGCAAAAACAATATACAGGTGCACCACTTTTGAAAATTTTCTAGATGCATGTTGGTTCATGTATTAAATGACGTATTATGTTAAATCAGGAGCTCCTGTAAGCATATGTAAGTTAGTTACATTGGTTCATGTAAGCATATATATGGGCCAACCATCTAGTTAAGTAGTAATTTGCGTATGGTTCTAGAAATTTTAAGAATCGCGAACACTTATAGCCTAGGAGGCAAAGGCGTGGCAAGTACTTGTTGTGTATGTTTTGCTATCACGAAAACTTGAGTCCTAATCTAAATGATTCCTTGCAGGTAAGTTAGCAAAGAACCGATCGAGCCAAAGAGAACATACAGGTACAAATAAAACATCCACCCTTCTTTTCAAATTTTATTGATTTATCTTGGATGCAAGGAGTTTCTGATTTTATTCAAGATTCAGTTGAATGTTTTCTTTTAAGGACTAATTGAGCAAAATTCTAAATGAAAAGTTATTCGCTACTCTTAAGCAACCTCCAAATAAGAGTTTGCTTTTTATTTTCATGTTGGAATTGTGGGTCTTGGTAATGTTTGCACTTAAACTACAGTGATTGTGGTTCTATTGTTGGTTGCACTCAATTTTTCTATTTTACAATTCTGTTAGAGACCTGCATTCTCCATTTTATGCACGATTACTAAGGTGCCGATACCAGTTGTAGTTGTAGCGTTAAATGTTATTTAACCTGTGCCCTTGCTAGATTAGTCCCAATGTGTGACAATTGTGACGCTATAATTATATTCATGGTTGTAGTTCTCTAATATTGGTTGAAGTCAATTGTGTTCTAATGTTGCAATTACTTAAAACAGTTTTGTTTTGTCGTCGTTTCCATCCCTTGTTGTTGTTGGTGCTAGTGCTCTTCGAAGCAACAAACTCCTTGCTGCTATTATTTGTTACGTACGTATCTTGTTGCTGCACCTTTTACTCTTTGCAGTGACAAATATAGTTTTTTCAATAATTCCTTTATTCTTTGTCTCATTTCCCAAACCGGTTGCATTCTGGAGTTAACTTCTCCAGTGAAGAGAATGAAGTTGAAGATTAGATTCATATTCTTACAGAACTTAGGCATGCTTTCAAAGTGTAGTTATAACTAGTGATTATAGGTCCAACAAGTACTTTTCCGATTTATGTTCGATTAGGTATAACAAAAAAATTAGTAGGATGGATATTCAAAACAATGCAAGAATATTTGACTTTGTTTTACTTAGACTTTGTTACCTACATCTACGATTGATAATTTTTTCAGGAACTAGTACTGTGCAGTACTAGTTGTTTGATGTATATTGATCTGTTTAGTTAATATGTTGGTTAATTTAATTTGTCGGAGAATAGGTACATATATATATATATATGTACACACACACACACACACACACACACACACACACACACATATCTCAGGATCCTTAAATTATTTGTTTTATGTAGGATAGTGCTGGCAATTAATATAAATGCTATTAATTTAAAAGTAGAATAATTGTATAAAATTGTTCTACTTTTAAAATAATAGATTTTATATTAATTATCAGCGTTTTATTTTTTTAAAATTAAAATGATACTAACAACACTTATAAGTGTGGGGGAAATTATGATTTTTTACATCTCTCAAAGTGGGGATATCATAAAATGCCCACACTTTTATTGTGAGTAATTAGTGCTTGCCCCCCATTTATAAGTGTGGGCAATAGAGCTCTATCCACATTTGCAATAAGTGTGGAGAACAATTCCACACACTTGAGTTCCCTACACTTAGCTTAAATGTGGGCAACTATTATTGCTACACTTTTAAGTGTGGTTATCAGCAAAATTAAATGTGGAAGAAAGCAATCTTTTTTGTAGTGTATATATATATATATATATGTGTGTGTGTGTGTGTGTATATACATACATACATACATAATATATATATATATATATATATATATATATATTATATATATATATACATATAATATATATATATAATATATATATATATAGATATATATAATATATATATATATATAATATATATATATATATATATATATATATAATATATCTATATATATATGTATATATATATATATATATATGTACATATATATATATATATATATGTACATATATATATATATATATGTGTGTGTGTATATATATATATATATATATATATATATATATATATATATATATGTATATATACACACACACCCACCCACCCACACACACATATATATATATATATATATAATACACATATTATATGTCTCTCTCTCTCTCTCTCTGTATATATATATATATATATATATATATATATATATATGTATATATATATATCATATATATTATATATATATAATATATATATATATATATATATATATATCTAGTAAATGTTTGAGTCTAGTGAAATTTAATATTGTTTGACTGTCAACAGATAGTGAGTTTAATGACTTGGGGGCAATTTTTTTAAAGGGAAAATTTAAATTTACTTTCTAGCCAATAATATTGTGTCAACTGTGAATCACATGCCAATGTATTCACTTTTACCATTACGCTCAAAAAAAAATGTTATGGGCATTTGGAGTACTTATGTAACTGCTTGCGTAGTAAATATTGTAAACTATTTAGTTATAGAAATCCTAATTATTGAAAACATTTTAATAGACACTTATGAGTTTATCATTTCTTGTTATGATTGGCTTGGATAGTGATTCATCCCTACTCTATTTGTTTTTTGTAGGTTTATTTATATTTTGCCTTATTATTTGATGCCTACCTTAGGTGATACCTTTTTTTGTAATGTTAGTTGATTCCACTCTTGTGCTAATACCCGCCTAAGATACGAAAAAAATTAACGACAATAGGTTTTTTGTAACAACTACTATAACTGCATAATGCAGAACCGCATAAATTATTATTTTTATTAATTATTATTGTTTAATTAAATTTTACAAAGGTACTGTATAATGCTTGCAACTCAAAAGGAAAAAGAAAAAACAATTGACCAGTGACATAATGACAAATGTAACTCAAATAGCAACACATTCAATTTTATATTATACACTAGTATTAAACCCATGTTTAGCATGAAATGCTATATTTTTCTACTTTTAATAAATTTCTATTTAATAAGTCAATATGTGTGTAATAATATGTTATCTAGCGCAACCCTTATTTGTCACCCACCAAAATAAATTAACTATTTTGATAAATAATAGTTTAAAAGTTCAATATAATTTTAAGTGAACCATTGAATTATATAAATAAATTTGATACATCCAGTTACTCTTGCTAATACATCTGAATTAAGATCTAAAATCAATAATTTAGAAAAGAGAAAGAAAAAAGATATTCATGTCAAATGAGTGATCACCAAGTAGTGAAGGTGTGATTACTCAATTTTAAGTATAGTTATATAGATAGATAGATATAGATATAATTTTGTTAATTTTTTTTTATCCTTTCTAAATTAATCTTTTATTTCTACTTGTGACGTTGCTGAAACTTCAATAAGAGGGATGGGGTGATCTAGAGCTGTTGTGGAGTTGTTTCTATATGAATACACTTTCATAGGCAATCTACTGTAATTTTTGTTTGGTAATTTGATTGTTTTCAGTGTTTGATTTAGTTCAAATCCAAATCTGCATCATATATATAAAATTTCGCCTTAAAAGTAAGGTTCAAATATAACATCTTTATTATGAATTTCAAAGATATTGATTGTATTAAACTCTAAACTACTAAACCTTTTTCGCTTCCTGTTATGAGTGTCTCAAATCATGATACCATCAAAGGTTAGTATTATGTTAACAATGAAAACATTATATTATTCTCATCCGAAACCCCAAGTATGATGCAATCGCTAAATCATGATACCCTCAAAGGTTACTACTACGTTAACAAGAAATTGATTGTATTGAACTCTGAACTACTAAAACCTTTTTAGCTGCCTATATTGTCCCTAGTAATAATCACTTAATCTACCCACAAAGAATTAAAAATGTCAATATTTTTCATGGCCTCCACCTAGTGGTAAATTCGATCCTATACGATTATCTTACTATCCTCCATCAACTGTTGCTCAGAAAGTATCACCTATAACATGGGGGGACTAAGGAAATCTCAGTTGGCAACAAATTTACTTGAATGAAGTTATAGGCTTAATTAGCTCACCTCAATGATGCATATCACACAATACCTTTCATTTTAGACTTGTCTCATTTATAGATACACAGGAGGGACAGAGAGACAATCAAGGGGTTGGGGGGAACTCGCTGGGAACTCGCCCATATCTTATTTGCAGACAAGTTGCAGGCATTTCTTATGCTTTCTTCCTCTTTAGAGACTCGAGAACTGATTGAGCCGTACAATAAGAAGTAGCCTGGATTGTGACCATAGGATTTACACCCAATGCAGTAGGAAAGACACTTGAATCTGCCAAATAAAGCCCTTCAACTTCCCATGTTTCTCCCCTTTGGTTGACAACCGAGTTCTTTGGGTCTAACCCCATTCTGCAACTCCCCATCTGGTGGGCGGAGGCAATGGTAGTGTACAGTGGTTTTATTGCCCTTGAACTCTCTCTCTTCACAAGCCTCTCAAACTGATCGCTACTCGCTTTCTTTACATTTATGCTCGTGCCACTAAATTGGTGGGTCCCTACCTCCTCTGCCCCTGCAGCTGCTAGTATCCTTAGCATCCTTTCTATACCTTTCTTAAGCTTTGCCTCATCAATGGGGTTCAATTTATAGGTGACATCAAATGGGTTAGGAGACGAGACAATGGTCCCGGACCCCACGTCACGGACTAAGGTGAAGATGTGGGCAGTGCGGGAAAACCGCGCCATTCGATGCTTGAAATCCGGGCCTGAGATCCAAGGCATGACACCAGCAAATAGGCCTGGGTGCATGGACGGGGTTTGGATGATAGCCTCATAATCGGAGCCAGATTTATCTGCGGGATCAGCAGCTATGGTCGACATAGCTGACATGATCGGCCCCTCGTAGCTCTTTCCACTTTCATCCGCTTCAGGGAAGTAACCCCACGCCATGACCACCGGATGGAGGTGCAAGTTTTTCCCTATATTTGAGTTTTTAAGCCCACTTTTCTTTAACAAGGTTGGGGTGTTTAGTGCTCCACAAGAAACAATTGTAGCCTTAGCCTCTATAAGACAAGGTTGCGACTCTCCATCCAACTTAAATGCCACCCCACTGGCAGTATCCCGACCTTTGCCATTGTTCCTCCTTTCACGGAGCACCTTGATGACTTCACATCCGGAAAGGATTACGCCGTTTCCAGAATCTACTAGATCCTTAAGCCAAGTCTCAGACACGCCCTTTTTCTTCCCATCCTTGCAGCCTAGACTGCACCAACCACAATAATGTTCTGCAGGGGCGTTTCGTGGAACATTCTCAATAGGGTACCCTAGCTCTAAGCAACCCTTTCTTAGAACCATGTTGTTAAGCCCTTCTTTAGGGCATTCCTTTCGGACCTCCATCTTTTCACATACCACATCTAAAGCCTCCTTAAAGAGAGGGCTCTCAAAGATCTCCAATTCATGCCTACCTGCCCACTCTCGCATCACGTGCTCCGGGGGTCTTATTGAGGCTGCCCAGTTAATTGTTGAACCACCGCCCACCGTTGATCCTGCGAGAATCTCTACCCCCATGTCACGTGTTGTTAGCATCCCTGCACCTTCATACATTTGATCCAATGTGGGGCCCTCTAAGAGAGAGAGATTCGACCTAGCGTAATACTCCCCCTTCTCTAAAACCAATACCTTGTAGCCAGCTGAGGCTAAGACTCCGGCCACCACTCCACCCCCACTGCCGGAGCCCACCACAACGGCATCACATCGAATGGACATTACCGGTTGATTTTGTTTCTTCTGGCGCTTGACCGACACGTGGAACCCGGCATGGCGAAGGGATTCAGCCAGGATTTCTTTGGGCCGGGTGCGTTGTACACTGATCACTCCTCTATAAAGTGGGCCATAAAGATCTTCCTTTGTTTTGAAGGCATTGGGTTGGTCTTGTCCTTTTGTGTTTGGGCCTTGTATGGGCCTGGATACCAAGTAGTTTAGTTGATGATTTAATGTGTTGGGCCTCTTGGATTTGAAATCTGGGTCTGGCCCATCGTAGCCGATTCCCTTCCAGGATGGGTTATCCCCCTTTTCATCCACCTGTCAGTATCAAAGAAAAAAAGGAAGAAAAATAATTAGTTTTTCCCCCCTAAATTTCATTTCAACGAACCTTTCAAAAAAAAAGAAATTCTTTTCAGCCAATGCTAATGTCAATGGATCAGGACGGAAATACTCCATCCTGTGAAAACTGGAACTTTTGAAAACAAGAAAAAAGCAAGGATACATTATTTAATGTAATTTTTCGTCCGGCGGAATAGGTTGGGGACCTGCCGCAAAGGGTAACCTGGTGATGTATTGCTGATATCTTTAGTTGCAAAATGATAAGTGTCTTGCTACAAGATACTTAATAAGTATCTTATTTTGACATAAAAATCATACTATTATATTTTTAAATTGAAAAAAATGATATGATCGAATAGCAGAAACATATTACAGCTTATAAACTATATAAAATTATCTTTTATGCATAATTTATCGCATTTCTAAAATACGCGTATCATATGTACTTGCGGATAGAGCTAATGCATTTAGGGTATCATTTAATATTTTATTGGCGTAGCCGACGAATATTCAAGATTAATAATTCATAATTAAGAGTAATCATTGAAAAATTTGTGATTTTAAATCATAAAATATGTTAATTATGATGAGGCAAGATACTTAAAAGTGTCTTGCAGTAAGATATATATCACTATCCTTACTGTACATATTAAGGAATCAACTCTGTTGGTCATGTATTGATGTCCATTTCCAAATAGGAAAATGATGTTAGGAGAACAACAATGAAAATTGTGCAAGAAAAGATAACTAATTAGTAACAGTCAAGATAGAAAATAGGAAACTTATATAATGCATAAATTACGATTAAAACTAGCAAAAAATAATCTGACTTGAATGTATTCAAAAAATTGGTGTTTGAACACGATTTTTCGACCCGTACATTAAATAAACCGAACCAAAAAATCAATAAATTAGCGAGTCAAACCTGAACCCGAACTCGAACCCGAATCCTTCTGCTCGGCCTAAACATTATATGCTAATTTTTTGATTTTTCTTTAATTTATGCTTTTAACAATAATAGTTACTCACTACATCCAGTCGCTTAGAGGGATGCCATATAACTATCTGATCCCTCACAAATGAAATAATAGCACTCTTTTTTTCTAACTTTATTCTCATAAAATAGCATTATACACAACTTATAAACAGAACAACTTAAAAAATGGGTGTGAATAGTATGAAATTACCATCCACCCTTGAAAAATATAATTTAGAATAAGACAAATAGTAAAACCCTGTAAGCCATACTATTATATCTTTAGTGAAATGAATATATCTAATCATACTTTAAATAAAGTACTTTGTAATAATATAAATTTTTATATTATAATTAAAAAAATAATATCTTTTAATTATGTGATCTTCTTTTGTTTGGTTTTTATTCTAAATGGTCTTGAGCTATGATGTCAGTGGTGGGAAATGGTTTTGCCGTGTTCACATTAGAGTCGGCCCATTAATAAAATATACCTGATTGGGTAATGAAAAGTTATTTAACAAAAATATCGAATTAGTAAATGAATCATTAGCAGGCGGAACCGCTTCGGTTTGTTAACATGCTATAGATGGACTACCTCATAAATTACTCGGCTCATTATTGACCTTATTTTAATACATACATTAGCCCACCCAACCTAAAGAGGACTTGAGTTTTGGTCACCTAACCTATGCATGACGTTTATATATCATAATTAAAAATTTGAATATCTTCAGTATTCTTTTAGAAAATTACAATTACTATGTTTTTCCATCAAATAGTATCAGTTTTAAGTAAAAATATGCTCAGTTTTTAATTTTGAAAAAAGAAAAATAACTCTCAGAAAAGGCTTTGTAAACTTGTTGAGTCCACCCGAAACACCGCAAAGTCAAAGTACGTCTGTCCGTATTTTACCTTAACCCGGAAAACATACAACCCCTATTTTACCTGAACCCGTATATGCTCAACTCATATTTGATCCGTCTGCTTGAATTAACACGTGTAAATTCATGACATGATTGAAGAATTACCTAACTAATAGTTCATAAACAAAAGGAAAAAAAAACTAATTAGTAATAGTTAGTACAGAGGATAGGAAATTTTATATCCTACATAAATCATGACGTAATTGAAGAAATACCAACGGATAAGGTGGAGTCCCCCTTTTAGTTGGAGATTGGAGCTTCAAACCTTGACAATTGCAAGGATTTACCTACCCCTTCTCCTTTCTCCTTACAAGTGGAAGGCTTAACTATGTTAAAAAATAGATATTTTATTTGGTAGTGTTCTAGAAAAGTCTATTTTGGTACAGTGTGGAAATACATATAAGTTCTGGTAATAATATGCGTCAATTTAAGTTTATAAAATATGTCTTTATTTATCTGGTGTGTATAAAATAGATTTCCCAAAAGTATAAAAATAACAAATGAAATATCCAAAAAAAAGAGTCATGACATAAAATGAGAATTTGCTTCATTGGTCGCAGCTGAGCCGACCATAAAAACCTTCTGGATCAATCTTGGTTTGTACCAATCTTGATTTGGGAATGAATTGCTACCTACAAGTCTCAGCGACATTTTTTTTTTTTTTTTGGGTGTAAAGAGAGGAATAAATGTTAATTTTTGAGGCAGGATTCAAACACGTATCTTTAAAGCTATTTAAGCCTTTCTCACGTTTGTCGGTAGAAGACCTATTTGTCAACCCGAAAAAGGATGAAAAGAAAATTTGGCACATTAGTAACTCTAGGAAGAAAAATGAACTCAGTGAATGAACACATGGTTATTATGTTAGCAAATATTTTTTTGACATATTCTCGTACATAATACATTCAAACTGTACATTGAACCTATTTCCGAGGAACGGGGTGTTTGCCTTACCAAACAGCCACCGAAACAAGTGAAAATTTTCTATTTGAGAGCATGTTATTGGAATCTTTCAAGAGTGGCTCATGTAAAAATTTAACTAGTCAATACCGATTAAATGAAAAAGGGCCTGTCGGGTAAATTACCTGAGTGAAGAAAGAGACTGAGACAAGGAGCTTTGCGCCAACAAAGGCCATACGAAAGTACTTAAACCAACTGGTAGCCCAAGACCGAACAATTCGCTGCCTCTTGTCAAGAGGAAGTTGGGAGAACCTATGAAGGAACGGGAACCGAGGAGAAAGGGAGAGAAATCCTCCCATTATGAATGTCCCTATCCCTGTTGACAACAACAACAACATAGATCGAACTAGGAACACATGATGCCCAAGCCTTTGGCTTATCAACCCACCTAACTTTTTTACACAAATCAAACAACAAAAAATGATAACTAATGTTAGGGATAATATTTATACTTATTTGTTGTAAAGATTGAAAACTGTCGCAAATTTTAAATCTGACATGAAAAGGTGTCATTTAATTGTTCACATTTTTTGATACATGACCCTAAAAATCATACACTTGATAGAAAAGTGTCGAGAAACTCAGTAATAACAATGCTCAAAACTCCTTGCCAAAAATTCATATATGATTTCTTGTCGGTTTTGCATGAATTTGGATGTTGGTAGAGCTTGTTAAGCACTTTTGTTGTATCAACAATTGAGCCTCGCAAAGTAAGACCTTTTTCGTTTGTGTGGTGAAAAACACAGTTGAACAGTGTTGGAAAGAGATCGTAAAAGATAAAAAAAGGTTCTTACATAGTCAGGAGTCCCAATCGTGGACGGTGAGGTCCTGTAGAATCGAGCAACGGACTCATCAACTGTTGAATTAGGCGGTTCCATTGCGGGCAAAAAGGTGTCACCAAGAGCGGTGAGGGAGTCCATCTCCCAAGCAGACAACTTGTTGGCGTATTGAGTTGGCTTTTGGGCTCCTCCCTTGAGAAACTTTTCTGTGTCAATGCTTCCCAAGTCTATCACCAAATCATCTCCCATTTGGTTGTGGGAGTTGCTTGCAATTTTGTAGTTGTGGTTGACGCCATTTGGGTCTATCCCCATTTTAGAGAACTCAATTATTTTTGGTAAAGAAAGTAAGTAAAATCTAGAGAACATAGAAAGGCAAGAAGTGGAGCATTGCTTAAGGTTATTTATGGTATGCTTGTGTGGTGTGTGAAAGTGCCAGCTAGCTAACACATTGAGAAGAAACTTTGATGATTATCTTAAGCAAAACCTTCATCTATGTAATTTAATGAGGCAGGCCCCCACATCTCTATATATCATTATCACACTTGGGGGCCTCCATCGGCTGCAATATCGACCTTGCGTATTGAAGTTTGAGTGGTATTAAATATGCTAAATTTGGTAAAAAAGAGAGAAATTTTCTTATAAGGGTGAACATTGAAATAACACGAGCCCTTCATCAGAAGGTCCATCAAACTGGTACCATAGGAAGAGGTTAGATAATCCGGCAAAACCTAGGTGAAACTGTCAAGCTGAACAACCCTCATAATTCAATCAAACAAGAGACTCCATGATGGAATTGAGGTACTAGGGAAGTGCTAGCTAGCTTTTTCTTGGTATGCTAATCATCTAACCGCTTACCTTTTTAACTTTTTTACATTCTAACCTTTGAATCCACTTTTTCTAAATAATCTTCACTAAAAAAAATAAAATATAGCGTCTTTACCTCCGATCGCAGGTAACTGTTAGTTAGCTTTTTTTTAGTATAAATTATTTATTAAAAAAAATAGGTTCAAAGTTGGAATTCTAAAAGTTCAGATAATTGACATCCAACCCCAAAAGTTTTGATTATTTGTGCCTAGGAACCCTTAATTTTTTTTTTTTTTTTGGGGGGGGGGGGAGAAGAGCATTTATTACGAGATTTCGAATTTATTCTTATTAGATTATTTTCATATATAGCAGTCATTTGCTTTTTTATTATTGAATCTTCTTTCTTCTCTAAATAAAAATGAATTTTATTGTATTGATGAATTCATGTGCTTATAAGTAGTTTTTAACAACAAACCTTTTGATTAAGAAATTTAAACTACTTAATAGCACTTTCTATTAAATTTGCTGCTAGTTTACTCAAAATAATCATATACTCATACTAAGCTGTTGAAGGTAATTTACAACTTCACATTGGGTTACCAGTTATAAAAAAATGAAAGTAACATAACATGTAAAATATTAGCTAGCTAGGTAGGAAACTTTAATATTGATAAATAGTTTTCAAATGAAATTCATTTTTCCATGATACAACACCACCATCTCCCAGTTGGGTTCCGTTTTTGTGGGGATTTGTGGAGATTCAGATGTAGGCAACCTTACTCTGATGTACATTTCTGCCTCTAAAGAAGTTGATTCCGAGAGACCCAACAAAAAAAGATTTTGAGAAAACATTTTATAAAAGAAACTAAAGATAAGCAAGTAGGGAATGAACTAAGAAACAATAATAAAATATGTGACAATAACTATGCAAAAGTTTAATGCAACATAGTAAAGGAAAGTACCATACCTTACCAAACAGAGGTAGGCTAATATTGTCTCTTCTCAAATGAAGGTACTACCTGCATTTAAACACGTTCTACGAAAAATAGGAAAACACTCCACAATCACCCAACAAAAAATCGTACCCTACAGTAACCAATGGACAGCTGCTAGACTATGTCTCTATGGTAAACATGTAAAATATACAGAGTTGTACGTTGGAGGATAATCAATTCTGATATATCAACTTCCTTTTATTTGGGTTATCTATTACTTATTTAATTCTCACAAATTATTGGGTAAAATAATCTTACAACAATATTATGGTGAAACAAACGCATTGCGAGAAGAATTTTTAGCAGTTTTAAGGTGACTAAACATTCCTTCCAGAATGGCTTTTTATTTACTTGTGGTAAATAAAGAAAGATTAATAAAAGGAACCCTAAATTAGTATATTAATCGAAAAAATTTACACTTCGGTCCCCTGTGATTTGGTGTATTAATTTTCGGACCCCACGAATTTTGAAAATAATTTCCGAAGCCTATGAGGTTTGGTGTAAATGATTTTTGGAGTCTTAATATTTATTACTAGGTCCCTAAAGGACTTTAAATGTAAATACTTTAAAGTTATGGGCTGTTTTGCAAAACTAAGCTTATATTTATGTTTGAATTTCTTATAATGAATTTAATGGTACTAGTTATCACAAACTACTACTTATATCATAAATGTTATATTTTCTGTGATTAACGGCCCACCATGCTTAGCAAAAATAATTAAAACTTAATTAAAGAGTTTCGACCGTTACCTGAACTTAGTCGGTTTGAACTCCTGCGTTCTTCTAACTTTCGGTTTACAGAGATTGCTAATCTCAACCACTCCTTCCTTAGATTAGGCACAGCACAGATCCGTTTCATTTCCTACCTCGGACCTTAGTCATTAATCAAGTTTTTAATCTTTTTCAAGGATAGTGAGACTTTAATCAAGAAATTATAATATTTAAGACACAAGGTTCGATTGGATAACGTTTCCTATTGGGAGACTTTTTTTATTGAAAGTTTGAAAGGGGAAACATTACAACGGAAAGCTTGAAGAGAGATTTAAGCTAAGATCATTACAGATGCTTGTTTATAGAGAAATGGAGAAACTCAACTTCTCGTTTGCTCAAGAATGCTCAAATGATTTTGTCTCTTCTCAGCTCTCAACCTCTCTATTTATAGAGAGGATGGGAGTACATAGGATGACCTAATGGCTACAGATTGTTCACATGGCTACAGTTGCCAACAGTAAACTGACGGCTACAGTACATCCTTTATTTTACAGGCCGGACACTTGTCAAAATAGTGCAACAATGGGACAGCCTTTTCAGAACTTTTAATGATAATAAGACTAGTCATCATTATTGAGATTCTGCATTCCTTCATCTCCAATTATATTTTCCAGACCATTATTATCTGGATAATCATCAAAATCTTCATTAATTTGGTTAAGATGCTCAGGATCATATTCTTCAAACAACTCAAGCAAATATTTCTTTCTTTCTTCTGATAAGAATTTTTCAACTCCAATATCAAAGAGATAATCAAAAATATCTTCTGATTCTGCACCGTCCACTTTTATGTAATCATTGAATTCATTACTATAGGCAAAAGTAGTGTTTCCATAATGTATCAGTATTTTTCCTTTTTCAGTTAATGCCCAACATTAATGACAAATGTTGAAAAACTCAATAGCCCTTACTAATGCAGGATCAGTAACTATATGTACCGGATCTCCATGAATCTAATTTTGTCGTTGATCATTGGGATCATCGTAATTAATAATTTGGACAAGATAATGGGCTGGTTTGGCTTTTTCATTTTTATATTCAATCAGGGCGCTATACACCTCCAAAGTTAAGTATCTGCGAATTGAAATTTTAGTTGGTCCCTCAGGAGATTTAAGAATCCAATGGGACATTTTGAACATATATCGCTGGAACTTAGTTAAGGTTGAGAAAAATGAAAAATTAGGATTTGGGACTTCTGAGAAGTAAAGAATCATTCCATATTTCCAGGCTTTGAAGACAGAATCTTGGGAAGATATTGAATTGGTTGGGAAATAAATGCCACCGACTTCAGATCTGTCGAGAAAATAGATCGTTGTACTCCAAGACTCCCAAATATAATAGGAATAATGATAATAAAAGTCGACACAGGCTACATACCATTCCTTGAATCATTTCTCTTAGATATGAGAACTTATTTTTTCTTAGATATCATAAGGACACCGTAGGTAGCTAATTTGTAATTCTAGAAGGAAAAATCTTTGGACTATTAGATAGGTAGTAGATAGTAGACCAAAGTATGATCTACTTTTTGTATGGAATTCTAGGTTATCAATAAGGGCTTTACTAGAAGGCGTACCTTCTAGTAGAAGTGGCATTTCATTAAGGATTTCCTCCTTTTCTGACAGGAGATTGGCTTTAATGATCACCATTGGCGAGTTCTTGAGTTAGATTATCTGTCAGAGAGTTCTTCGATCCCTGTATATATTCAATAGAAAAGGAAAACTGGTTAAGCCATAATTGCCAATGTAGGAGTCGCCCTTGCGCTTGCATATTTGATAAATTCTTTTCCACAAAACCGAGTATTCCTTTGCAATCAGTTCGAATGAGAAAGGGTTTAGGGGTTAAAAAGATTAAAAATTTTTCAATTCCCCTTATGACTGCAAGAATTTCTTTTTCCATCGTGGGGTAGTTGCATTCTCCTTTATTAAAGTTTCCACTGCAATATTTACAGAGTTTTTCTCCTTCTTTGATTTTGAGTACCGCACTCCAGTGCTCATTGCTGGCATCTATCTCAAGAATTAAATCATCTTCTTCGTTTGGCAAATTAAGGATAGGAAGATTTTTACACATCTTCTTGAAATTTTGAACAATCTTTGTATCGTTAATAGTCCATGTCCAGCTAACATCTTTCTTGAGTTTTAGCTGTAATAGTTTTCTTAGTTTAGCTAAATCTTTAATGAAATTAGAAGCATAGGTAAGACACCCTAGAAACCTTTCTAATTGCTTCCTATCTGCAATTTTTTCAGGAAAATTTTTTATTTTTTTCCAGAATATATTTTTGTAGAATAATTTCTTGTTCAGCATAAATGCACTTGTTTTTTTCAAGTATAATACCGTGATCAATGTATCTTTGGGTGACAACCAGAACATCAATTTTATATTGCTCTATGGTTTTAGAAAAGATCAGGATATCATCAATATAAACTAGACAACAATGATTAAGGTCTTTGAAGATATTATCCATTATTCTCTGGAATATTTGAGGTGCATTTTTGAGACCAAATGGCATCACTATCCATTCATAATGTCTTTGTGGGTTACTAAATGTAGTTAAAGAAATAATTTTCTCATCTATTTTTATCTGCCAATAATTACTCTTGCAATCCATTTTCGAGAACCAAGAGGCTCTTTGAATTCTATTGAAAAGGACAGTTTTGTTAGGAATATAATAACCATCAAAGACAGTGTTATTATTAAGCTTTTTGTAATTGATTACCATTTTGGCTTTTCCCCTTTTTTCTTTATCATGATTTCTTACTATGAAAGCGGGGCGGGTGTGAGGACTCTTACTATTTCTAATTAATCATTTATCCAGAAATTCTTTGATTTGTTTATTAAACTCTTGAATGTCCTGGTAGGTATACACCACTTGTTTTACTCGGATGATAGTGTTGGGATTTAATAAAGTGATTTTAGCAAATGTTTTGTCTTTATCCCAAAATTTCAGAGGATTGTCAGAATAGAGTTCTTTGCATAATTTTTCTTGTTGTTCAATTATCTACTCTTTAACAGATAACTTGAGTAATGAGATTGTTAGTGCTACTTCACGTTGTGCCGGCATTACCTTTTCACCACGCTGGCTTCGTGTAAATTCAATTTTATGGTGAGTGTAAGCTTTACTTAATTTTTCAATAGGAACTGAGTGACCATTAATTATAAATATTATTTGGTTTATGGTCTGGGTGCATGGAGAATATAATCTTTGAAAATTATTTCCAATAATTATATCATGAGAGGGTTGATCAGTAGCCCATAGAACTGGTATAATATATTGAACTCCTTCTAATTTTATGGTTAATCCTTCTATGGCTTGATTATGGCTCATAACACTATCATCAGCTATTCTTACTCATAACGGATTTTTAGCTCTTGTCCACATAAATTGAAAAAATAATATTCTTTTTCCAAAGCATATAGAACAACTACTATCTATGTAGGCACACAGTTCATATTTATTGTATCCCTCTAAACATACCTTTATTGGGACATAGATGCTATTGGGATTTGTATTGGTAGCTTCATAGGGTATTTCCATGGTCATATTTTTGACTAATTCATCCTCATAAATTGGTTCACTAACAGTTCTAGTTTTGTATCCAATGACCTTTCTTTCCAGATTTGTTAATCAATCTAAACTGGGTCTTGCAGCTTCAAAATTCATTTTACTCATTTCACTGGTCATGATAATTATATCATCTTCCTAATGTTCTCCTTTAGCAGATGAAGATCCTTCTCTCCAATCTGACTTTGTGCTCATACTTCTTAATAATTGGGGTTTAATAGTGATTTTTCCCTCCTCATCAATTTTTATTATATTTTTCTTATTAATTTTTATAGGGTGGGCAAAGTTAAATATCCATGAACAATCGATTTTTATATCTTGAGAGTTAGACTTAATTCTTTGAATTTTTTGCATCGGGGTAGGACTTTCAAATTGTTCTGCCTTTATCATTGTTATCTTAGTCTTAGGGTATATCGTATTATCTAATTTATAGATGATTTTCGAAAGTATCCTTAACGGATATCCTCCTCTTTTCATGTCCATCCCGATTGTTTTGATCTTAAGGGATAGGAAGTTTTTAGCAAATTCATCTTTTAGGCTCACATAATATCTAGGTCGACAATTGAAACCTACTGACCCATTACATAAATTTATTTTTATCCATGTAATTATTTGATTATGAAATTTGGTATATCTGATATCACAGAGTAAAGAGTAAAGATCAATATCTTTACCATAATATTGTAATTGAGTGATTTGAACTTGGACATTTCCGACGTGGATATACCTATACGTTCTATCTTTGTTATACTTAAGGATATTCTCCCAATTGATTAGATTAACTTTCCCAACGTCATACTCACAGTCCTTGATCTCCAGATCTTCTTCCATGATTTTACATACGTATTTGCTTTTTATTTTAAAAATAGATTTTTTATAGATCATGTCCTTTTGGATTATAGAAAGAACCCAATCTCCCTTAACTTCTTCATGATCATTATCTACCACAAATTCTTCTCCTTGAAGATCACCAAGGCTTACCGAGCTACTTTTCATCATATGGCTAGTTTCTTCATAATCACTTTCTTCATATTCATTGTCCTCTATAATTTCAACAATTCCTTTATTGTTGCCTAGGACTAGTTCTAAAGCTTCATCTTCACTAAACTCAATATAATCTAGGCTTCCCAAAGTTTCAATAAGTTTGTTATTTTTCCTATTTTTGGATTCATTAGCATAATGCCCTACTTCTCCACATGCCTAACATTTGCAGTTATTTTTTCCTATCGAGCAATTAGCAGCTTTTCTAAAAAATTTATATTTTTGAGGACTCGGTTTGTTATAATATTTTCTTCTATATTTTTCGCCTCTCTGCTTGTTAAAGCTCTTTTTCTTATAGAATTTTCTTTTTTTTCTTTTCTTAGATTCTTTTTCCCATTGGTGAGGTGAATCCCAGCAAGTCAAGAACTGCTTCTTAATCTTTTTTTGCTTTTGAAGATCAAGACATTGTTCATCGACCCATTTTCACAAATAGAAAATTCTCGATCCAAGGGTATCTACAACGTCTGTTCGTTCAAACCATGCCATGCATTTTTCATTAATTATAGAATTTATAGGATATGGCAATTTGTCATAAAACATGCCAAGATTTGTTTCATTATGCCCAATTTTATCATAATATCGACTGAATTCAGCAATATAATTTTCTAGGTATCTCATATCTCATAATTCGATATTGTTAATTTTTCTTTGCCATTCTCACGCTTCTTCTTCAGAATCAATTTTAGCTCCGATGAATTCAATCTCAATTTCTTTACGCAGATTTCTGAACATAACAGCTGGTGTTTCCATTGTTCTTAAAGTATTTTTACCATCTTCACTTAAAGAATCATACCAGTCAGCTATAGTGCCAGAGAAACTATGCTCGATATAATTTAGAAAGCTTGCCACAATCCATGTAATATTTAAATTTAAGACACTGTTCATTCCTCTTTTTCAGTGTTCAAATATTTCTTCTCTATTGCGGGCTCCATCGATGTTTAAGATATAATCAGTTTGACAAATTGGGGTACGGCCAATCTCTTCATAGGTCGTGGTTTTTCTTGGGACAAACTCGAAAGAAAAATTATTTATTCGTCCTGCAGAAACATACATAGGTCTCAAGAAATGAGTATTTCTTCTGGAAGGTTCACCAAATTCTTCAGGTTTAGGAATGACATTATTAACAAGATTAGTCTCTATTTCATGTAAGTCAATTTCTTCTTCTATTTCGTTAATCTCATTTTCCGCAACCATTGTACCATATTTTTTTAATCTAATTTTCGTTTAATTTTTTCTAATGGTAACACATTAAGATCATCGAGTTTAATAAGATTCATTTGTTGATATATTTCTTCTTCTAGTTGGACACTATTAGTCTCTTCATTATCATCAGATAAGACATTATATTTATCACTAATAGCGCTCATGATTTTGTTTAGTTCTTCGGGATTTTGTTCTTTATCAAACATTTTTTGTAGCTCTTCAAGACTATATTTTTCATACTCCATCTTCTTCTTCTTTCTTCTCACTAGATTTTTCATCAGATTGTTCTCCTACTTCTTTTTGAATTTTTATCTCTTGCACAGGAAACGGGATTTTATTTTTTGGGTTTTGAAAAAGATGTTATGCCGAAAATGAGTGCTAATTTTAGGAATAGCTTTTTTGTTATGTCTAATTTCGTTAATAAGAGAAAGATGAACAACTGTTAACTGATTCTTAAAATCTTTTAGTTCAGCCTTAATTTTAGCTAATTCTACTTTTAATTCTAAAACTATAGTAATAATGTAGTTTAATTGGGGTGCTACTGAGATATTACCTTCTGGTGAATGGACAATATGTGAATAATTTGGACCAGGACAAGCAGATGATGCTTCCAGCATTAAACGTAGTTAGTCACACTTAATTATTTTTGTGCACGTGGCTCTGATACCAGATAAAAGAGAACGTCGAGATCTACTAGTGAGCAAAATTCCACAAACACAATTTTAGAATTTTCGAAAGTAAGTTTTTAAATATTAGGGTTAAATTGCAAATTTTTAAAAGTTTAGGGGTCTTTTTGCAATTTAAAAGGGTCTGTAAATTATTACACCCAAATTTTGGGGTTGTAGAAATTATTATACCCAAACTTGAATAGATTCGTAAATGCGTTTCCAAACTGGTCAGGTCTAGAAATGATTACACCAAAGTACAATGGCTCGAGGTGCAATTCTTCTATATTTATCGTCACTATATTTATTAAAAGTCATTCTTACCATATATATCTCACAATCTCTTAAGCACGACAATTTCATACAAGACCTATTATTCATTATTTTTACTATATATGTTAGAGCACCCTTCGATGCTTTTACAAACACAAAATTGAAATATCTATCTTTTAATTATGAGGGGTGTTTTTTTTGGGAAGACACTACGAAGTAATACACAAAATAATTACAAATTTCTTTTAAAAAAAGAGAGATATGTGGTTTTAAATTTTTTTTTGGGGAGGGTGGAAGACTTTGTAGATAATCAAACATAATGTTTTCACTCGCATCTGATGGATATCCATTCCACTTAACTTGAAAAAGCTGGTGAAAATCCGAAATATATGGATGATAGATGATGGTTGGACAAATTGGATTGGATCTCAGTGATGCTCCATCCGACCTACCACTTGATCCATCACCCGCTTTCTTATCTACTTGTTTATCTCCTATATGCAATTAGTTTATTTTTTAAATTTTTGTTCTTTAAATTTTAATCTTTTTTTTGTACAATTATATTATTAATTCTATATTTTCGTAAAAATGAATATGATGAATATAATATTTATTCATTCATTACTCCTAAAATATCTTTTTTAAACATTTCAAAATACAAAGCTTACTTTTTACATAAATTTGTTAACATATTACATATAAATTTTCATCACTAGTCTATAAGCCGATCCACCCATTTTCACCCGCGGATGGTGGATGGATGTATTGGATTAGATTTTTACAGATAATGGGTGGATTGGATCAAGCGAATTTAAGCGGGTGATGGATGAGGATGATGGTTCATCCGACTCGAACTCGATCCATTGTCACCCCTACGTTTGTGAATTATTGTACTCTAGACTTTTGGTAATACTAAATAAGTAAAAAAATGATATGTAAATATTCATTACTTTATCCAAGGACTCGACTCCTCTATAGTAAGGAGGAAAACTGCACATCAATAGTGAAGACCATCATGAGGTGACATGTTATGATTTTTAATCAAGGGTTAAAGGCAGTGATAGCTGGTGGTTCTTTGATTAGAATTTGGCAACGAAAGGTGATGCATTACGCTCTCTAGAGTGTTGGGAAAAGGAAGAATAATGAAAAGCAAATTCTTTTTCCTCTTTGTGCGATTAAGATAGGCAAAAATAAATAAATATTGTAGACAGAGAGACACAATTTTTGTGTGGAAACCCCTCCAAAACGCAGGTCAAAACCACGAGACTTTCAGTCCGACTATACTTCCATTATTTTATTGTAGGATTACAAATGTGTCTCATCTAGACAATTTACAAGGTATACAACTCAATATCTCACCCACTCGGATGGTATACAAAAGATAATTTTTCACCAAATTTTGGTGGAACACCCTCACCAATTTATGGTAATTTTTCCCTTAAGTGCTTCTATCACTTGATTGTTTGTGTTGTTATTATATTGCAAAAATCACTAATCCCTCTATTTATAAGAGTCCATGGAAGTTTCTTGCCACAGAAAAATTTACGACTAAAGCTATGTTAGCATTAAAACTTCCGCTAAAAATAAATGTTGAAATATTCCTTTCATTTTTTCCCTCTCACTTTCTCTTTCCCTCTCTTCCTTTTTTTTACTGCTTTTATTTTTGTAACTGCTACCAATTAAGGAAGGAATTCTGACAATTATCCCCCTTCCTAACTTAATTGGAGACCATCACACCGGCACCTTTGCAAAAGTTTCCAAATTTCTTGGTCGGTAGCACCTTCGTCATCATGTCCGACCAATTTTCATCAGCGTGTACTTTTTCAAGCTGTAGGAGCTTATCTTCTAATACTTCTCGCATCCAGTGATAGCGAACATCAATATGTTTCGAATGAGAGTGGAAAGCAGAGTTCTTGGCTAAATGTATAGCACTTTGGCTATCACATCACAACACGTATTTATCTTGCTCATAGACTAATTCGAGTAGAAAATTTCTCATCCATATAATCTCCTTACATGCTTCAATAGCTGCAATATATTCCGCCTCGGTGGTTGACAGGGCAATGCATTTTTAGAGGTTAGATTGCCAAGACACTACTCCCCTTGCAAAAGTAGTCAAATACCTAGAAGTTGATTTCCGAGAATCAATATCACCGGCCAGGTCAGCATCTGTGTAACCCACTAACATGGGTTTTTCTTGACTAAAACACAAACATTTCTTAGTTGTTCCCCTAAGATATCGCAATATCCATTTCACCGCTATCCAGTGTTCTTTTCCTGGATTAGTTAAGAACTGACTTGCGATACCTACAGCGTAAGCAATATTAGGCCTAATACATATCATAGCGTACACTAGGCTACCAACAGCAGATGAATAAGGAGCATTCTTCATTTCTGCTTTTTCTTTCTCACTTGTTGGACTTTGCTTCATCCTTAGCTTGAAATGTCCAATAAGAGGTGTGTGAACGGGTTTGGCCTAAATGCATGTTGAATTTTTCCAACAATATTTCAACATAACTCTCTTGGGATAACCACAATAACTTCTTTGATCTATCTCGAGTTATCTTCATCCTAAGGATCTTCTTTGCTGATCCCAAATCCTTCATGGTAAATGATTTACTCAGCGCCTTCTTTAAAGCAGAAATTTTCTTTAGATTCATGCCTAACAATTAACATATCATCCACATAAGGAAACAATATGATGAAATCACCACCATCATATTTCTTTACGAAGACACAATTATCAGTGAGTGTCTTCTTGAAATCATGTTTACCCGTAAAGGAATCAAATTTCTTATATCATTGTCTAGGTGCTTGTTTAAGCCCATAGAGGCTCTTCTGAAGTCGGCATACCAAATTTTCTTTGCCTCTAACTTCGAACCCTTCAGGATGTTCCATATATATTTCCTCCTCTAGGTCACCTTGTAAAAATGCTGTCTTGACGTTGAGTTGTTTCTGAGCCTAGACTGGTGGCTAGACCAAGGATAACTCGGATTGAAGACATTTTCACAATAGGAGAGAATATTTCTTCAAAATCTACCCCTTTCTTCTTATTGAACTATGTCACTACCAGACGAGCTTTATACCTGAGTCTTGGGTTATTCTCCTAATTCTTGGGCCTATACACCCATTTGTTCTTCAAGGCCTTTCTTCCCTTGGGCAATTCCTCTAGATCATATGTATTATTCTCATATAAGGATTTCATTTCTTCTTGCATGACGTTTACCCATTCTATCTTATGGCTATCAGCCATTGCTTCTTCATAACTCTGAGGCTCTGCCTCATCTGTGAGAGTTACGAATTCATCTGGGTAATACTTGGTGGATGGTCTTCTTTCCCTATAGATCGCCTCAACTGGGGCTCTTCTTGAGATCTTTCCTTGGCAGATTCAGTATCGGATCTGGCCGACTCATCTTGACCTTCTTCTTTGTCATCGTTGGAGGAAGAGGTAAGATTGTTGCTTGAGCTAGTCTCATTATTATTTTCAGTTATGTCACCCCCTGCATTATCATGAACCATAAGAGATGGACTAATATCAGAATCCCTAATCACTCTGTGTTTAGGCTTTTCCTTTTTCAAATCTTCTATGGTTTGGTCTTCAAGGAATACAACATCTTGACTTCTTATAATCCTTCTGCTTATAGGATCCCAAAGTCGGTATCCAAACTCATCTCTTGGTGATCCAAGATAAATACACTGCCTTGTTTTCGAATTAAGTTTGGCTCGCTTATCCTTAGGAATATAGACGAATGCTCAACAGCTAAATACTTTCATGTGGTTATATGATATCTTTTGTTTAGACCAAATTTCCTATGGGATAGCACCATCCAAAGGTACTTATGGTGAAAGGTTGTTTATGTCAATCGCAGTCTTCACAACTTCTCCCCAAAAAGATTTAGGTAGTTTAGCATGAGCAAGCAGACATCAGACTCTTTCTTCGATAGTCCGATTCATTCTCTCAGCTAAGCCATATAGTTGTGATGTCTTTGGTGGAGTTTTCTTCGTCCTGATTCCATGCAACTTGCAATATGATTCAAAGGAACACGGTATTCTCCATCATTATCCGCTTGAACACTCTTCAATTTTTGTCCAGTTTCATGTTCCACCTTAGCGTGAAACTCCTAGAATGCTTCAAGGACTTGGTCCTTTGTTTTTAACAAAGAAGCCCAAACCTTTCTTGAATGGTCATCGATAAAAGTAACAAAGTATAATGCTCCGCCAAGCGACTTTTCAGTCATAGAGCATACATCACTATGAACCAAATCAATAATGTGCTTTCTTCTGGTGGGTCGAACATTTTTATTAAATGTCACCATATGTTGTTTACCAGCTAAACAGTCTATAAAAGGCTCAAGCAATTTGCCTTTTATATTGGGAAGGAGCTCTTTTCGGGCTAGGATTTGCAATCCTTTTTCACTCAAGTGCCCGAGTCTTCTATGCTATAACTCCAAATTTGAGTTATCATAGGCAACATTAAGCTCCCCCTCACACAGCTTTTCTTACATAAAGTACAAGTACCCTTCCTTTTTTCCTCTAGCAACAATTAGACTTCCTTTGGTGAGCTTCCATATTCCTCCACCAAAGTGATTAACCAAACTGGCATCATCAAGTTTTCCTGCCGATATAAGATTCAGGTGCATGTCTGGTACATGCCTCACATCTTTTTAACATGAGCTTACATCCTGTGTTGGTTATCAAGGCGATGTAACCAATACTAATGATTTTGCTCGAAACTTGATTTCCCATCTTGATATTACCAAAGTCACCACCTTGGTAAGATGAGAAAAATTGTTCATGCGGAGTGACATGGAAAGCGGCATCCGAGTCTACTATCCATGAACAATCATCACATGCTAGATTGAGATAATTTTCTTCTCAAATGAGGAATACATCATTGTCATCATTTGCTACAATAGCAGTAGTGGTTTTATCTTCTTTCTTGTATTCAATCTGATCTGTCTTAACTTTTCCAGCCTTCTGGTCTCTCTTGTAATATCGACAATCAGATTTTTTATGGCTTGGCTTACCACAGTAATATCAAACAAATTTAGGGTAAGATTTAGATCTGCCCTTAGACTTATCACGTCCTTTGTTTCTCCCTCGGTTCTCATTTCTACTGTGATTCTCAACAAAGTTGGCTTCAGATTGAATTGAAAGGCCTCTTTCTTTTCTTCTAACTTCTTCATTTAAGAGACTGTCTGTCACAGTATTCATAGTAGGTTTTCCTGCTGGGGCGAAGTTACTCAATGTAACTACCAATGTGTCCCAACTCTCGGGCAATGAACTGAGAAGCAGTAGTACCTGCAACTCATCATCGAGTTTCATTTCAATCTTTGCCAATTGATTTATAAGCCCCTTGAAATTGTTCAAGTGCTCAATCATATTTTGCTCGTCCCTATACTGAAGCTTCACCAATCGTCTTATGAGTAGCGCTTTGTTGCGCGACGTCTTCATTGGGATTAAGGACTCAAGTTTTGTCTAAAGTTCGTAGGCATTGTCAAAATTTGACACATGCTCAAACAAACTTCTATCTATGTACTTTCGAATTATCGAAACTACTTTGCAATTTAACAACTTCCACTCAATTTCACTTTTACCTTCTGGCATATTTTTATTCAAAATAAGCTCAGCAAGGTCTTTGCAAATTAGATGGTCCTCTATCATGGCCTTCCAATAGGAGTAATTGTCTGCTATAAGTTTGATCATGTCACCATCATAAGTAACAACACCCTCCATCTTGATTACACAAGAACATGGTTGCCCAACCTGAACTCTGATACCACTGTTGGGAAAAGGTGGAATAATGCAAAAGCAAATTCTTTTCCCTCTTTGTGTAATTAAGGCAGGCAAAAATAAATAAATATTGTAGATAAATATACACGATTTTTACATGGAAAATCCTCCAAAATGAAGGTAAAAACTATGGGACTAGCAATCTAAAGATACTTCCACTATTTCATAGTATGATTACAAATATATCTCCTCTAGACAATTTAGAGGGTATACAATTTAATATCTCATCCACTCAGATGGTATACAAAAGATAATTTCTCACCAAATTTTGGTGGAACACCCTCACCAATTTATGGTGGTTTTTGCGTCAAGTGCTTCTATCACTTGATTATTTGTCATTTTGTTGTTATATTGCAAAAATCACTAATCCCTCTATTTATAAGAGTCCATGGAAGTTTATTACCACAGAAAAATTTTTGCCAAATGCTACATTAGCGTTAAAACTTCCTCTAAAAATAAATGTTGAAATATTCCTTTCATTTTTTTTCCTCTTACTTTCTCTTTCTCTCTCTTCCTTTTTTTTTAACTGCTTTTATTTTTGTAACTCCTACCAATTAAGGAAAGAATTCTAACATGGATCTATGTAAAAATAAGGGAAGGAGAACGACAGAATGTGGATTTTTTTTTTCCTGTTGGATTCTGATGATAATTTTGGAGAACTTTTATTTTTTATGGACAAGAGATTTAATTCATGTAGTTTTAATGTTGGGAGAAGTATGAAGCAGATGGAGAATTGGCTTGCAAACAATAAGGATAACAGTAGCAAACTCTTTAATGGCACCACATAAAAGTTTTCTTGCCGAAAATCACAGAACTAGGAGGATGTCAAAGGAGAGAGAATGACCGTGAATTCAAATCTTCGGATCTTTCCCAGACATTGACGAATTGACATGGCGCTACTGGAGAGAAAGTGAATATTTTTTGTCAGTATGGTAATACAAATACACTAATAATAGTAACAAACAATACAAAAGTAAATAAGTTTCTAAGTTACAACCTCACCCATACCTGCAAAGACTACTCTAATAACAACTATAGGAAATAATAATGTAGGCCTTGTCATTTGCGCCTTGATCAAGAGCTCGCTTCTTGATTATCACTTCATCACCATCCAAATTGTCATTTCAAATTTTCTCTTACCACTTAGGGTCTTGATAATGGTATTGCAAATAGTTTGATGACGATCACTATTTATCCAATACTTAAACCTTTTCCCCTGGATTGCTATCCTCCCCACGCCAAGAATGTGAATTAGAAGAAACCGGTTCAAATTTGTACCTTTCCTCATACAGCCGAAGATGCTATAGCTTTTTTTATAAAGTGCTTCCTTTGTCGTGAGTGAGATTTCCTCCTCCTTCTATGCTCCTCTTTTCCTTGCCTTTCATGATCTTAGGCTACAAATTAGATGTCATTAATTATACAACTCTCTTGATGATCCTCACACATGGCATGTCTCCTTAGACTTGATGTGTCATCACAACAAACATGAACAACCATATAAGCCATGGAGTGCTCATCAAAAGGCTTCACCATGTTCCTTCCTCAATCATTCAGTAGATTTCTTGCGAGATACAAAGAGATCTCAATAAGCATCTATTCGTATGTCCTCTCAAAAGGTGGTAAACCACACTTGGAGGCACTCTCCTTGAGGAACTCACGTCTTACACATTTATAGTTTCATCTTTTATATTCATAGTTTCACCCACAATAGTCATCATGATAGGCTCCTGATTGGCTTGATATTTTGTAGGGGCATATTCAATCCTACTCTCCACACTTGACATTGCATTTAAAAGAATAGATTAGCTATTATCCTCTAGACAAGACCTAATTTCTAAACTCATATCTTGAGAGTTAGAGTCCATCCCTTTCATCCCATCATTGTGCATTTCCATAGGCATCTCTTTAATATTGGAGTCATAGGAATGTTGTTTGCTTTAATACCTAGTGCTTTGTTCCACTAAATCCAATTCCCTTTCCTTCTTAATCATCCCAAGCTGGATTCTAAGCCCTGGCTAACCTCTGCTACATTACCATTCATAGCGCTCATTTGAGACAATCACTCACATTGAGATGAATTGCCTAAGTTCAATGGATTCCTACTAAGCTGCTGGGCACTTCAATAGGACAAGCATTTCTAGTTTCATTATACCATTCTAGGATATTCACACATTTGGATTTACAAATTTGCTCTACCTTGAGTAGCTGCTTCTTCACTTCATTATTACTAGGGTCAAACTTAGGGGTGATAGAAGGTCTTTGCGAGCCTCTTCTAGCATACTTAAATGCAACCGCACTCAAGCTCTTCTAAATCGAGCTTTCACATGACCAAAGTCAAGTTTAAGCACCAAGTTATAATGATTTCCAGCTTCTTCATATGCATTTAGGCACCGATATTAGGGCAACCTCCACCGGCATCACGGGTGCGATGTATGATATTTTTGCAAAGGCACCGGTCCTTTTTGGGATGTTCTCGAATCTACGGCCTCTTTGCTTAACAGATTTACAACTCTTTCGAATTTTGAGGTTTTTTTTTTTTTTAAAAAAAATTAACTAGCTAGTTAAACTACAACCTCTCGATTAGTTATCTAGTGACGCGGCAGCGCATGCTTTGATCAACTGCATTTTGTAGTTATTGGGGCAACTATAGCAGAGCCATGTTCTTTATCCAAATTGGCTATTATCTTTAATGTGGAATAAAAGTAGATTTAATATTTAATTTGCCCATTCAATGTTAATTAAGGGCAAAAATGGACAATCATATCAAAGTATTATGATCAATAAGAAAATAGCATAGTTAAAATGAGACAAATCAAAATAAATAACAAGACCATTATTTAAAGGCACAGAGAAGTTGTATTGGACCCACAAGAATGTACAAATAAATGGAGATAAACATGCCTAGCTAGCAGAGAATTACTAAGGCCCTTTTCAGCTAAATAACTATTTGTGTAGTGGATAATAATTCAAGTAGCGGATAGTTGTTGAGATAGCAAATATCGTTTCTAATTTAACTATTAGCGGGTAATTGTTTAGATAAGCGGTTGAAACAAATATATTTGATATATTTAGTTGGTTGGTAACCTGATTAATGTAAATTGACATAAAAGATACATACAATTTCCAAAGATAAAATTTTCATGGTATATGTTTTGACCAAAACTATAAAATGCTATTTTTAATTGCCAAAAGCTAATACTACTATCCTCTCAGAAATGCTGCTTAAAACACTAAACGTTACTTGAAATACTAGTCAAAATGCTTGGCTACCGTACATTAAAAATTGACTTATTTGTATACTGATTTAATCAAAATACTAAACACTACTCAAAATGCTGTTACAGAGTATGACCTAAATCTCCCAATTCGTAAATAATAGTCTGGCAAGGATGAAGCATTGGTTTGTGGAGAGTTGAGTTTGGTTCTGCAGGTAACATGTTCGAATTGTACTGATATTATGAATGTTTTTCTGTCTTTTTTTTTTTTTAGTTTTTACCTTTTGCGTCGATTTACTTTTGTTGGCAATATTTTCTTAGTGCTACTTTTTAACAAATATATTTTAGTACACCTTGTTTTTACCTTCGCATCTTTTTCCTTTTTTTTATAAGTTAGTGTTATTTTATTAAACATGACATACATTTAGTTTACATATCAAAAATTATTCTAATGGTCTATTAAATAAAAAATCAAACGTTGATTAAAAATTATTCCAATGTCCATTAGAAATTATTCTAGTGTTCACCAACACTAATTTATTGTTCACTAAAAGGGCTCTATTATTCATCGAACATTAACCCATTGTTCACCAAAACATTTAAATGATCCAATATTCACCAAAAATTCACCTAGTGGTCACTGGAAGGTGTCTTATTGTTCAAATAAAAGTGTTCTCATCTATATAACTATACTTAAAATTGAGTGATTACATCTTGATTAGACGCTTGGTAATCACTCATTGGATGTGAATATTGTTTTCTTTTTTCTTTTCTAAATTAATGATTTTAGATATTAATTGATATGTATTAGCAAGAGTAATTAGATCAGATTAATGTAAGTATTCAACTCATAGGTTTCACTTTGTATTGAAAAAGTTACTATGTTTTCAATTTTGTGCTTCATCTTTTTGTCTTCTTTTAAAATTAAGTGTTAGTATCTTTTTAAAACCTATTTAAATTTTATATTCGTAATTTTAATATTATAAGTATAATCATAAAATCATAGATCAATAATATTCGAATAGGATTTTGAAAAATTATGATTTAAAGTAAAATTATTTTATTATAGTGTTATTAATATATATTTTACAAATATTTTAGTTTGCCAACTTAATAAAAAATTAGATTTTAGTTGTAGTCTTAATACTAATTAAGAATATATAAAATGGCTATCAACACTCCATTCTTTTAATGCTTTGATACTTTTTCATATTTTCATAGGGAAGTATATTTAATTAATCATGTTTTAATTTTCTCTGAGTCAAACTTTTGTAACTAATGGATTTTTATAATTGGGGCTTCTTCAAATGCTAACCTTAATTAATTGTAATAACTTTTTTTCTTTTAAGGGGAAAGGTTGCATAGTTATAGTCAGAGAGTGATAGAGCAAGGTAGTGATGAAATTTAAAAGTTATATTTTACAATTCATGGGCAAAGGTGCATTAATGGCTACATTAACTTTATATGCTTCCATTTGCGACTCAAAATTATTTTGGGCTCTTAGATTAATTTATTTTGGTGAATGACAATAGGGCTTTTGGTTGATAATATATTTATTACGTACATATAGGCTTATTAGATAGAAATCTATTAAAGAGTAGAAAACTATACCAATCCACGCGAAGCATGGGTTTAACACTAGTTATAACTAAAAATGACTAAGAATGCCAATGGTCACTATTTACTATCTTGCCAATTAAGAAATTGAAAACTTATACAAAACAGTGTTTTCATACATGCCTAAATCAGACCATAGTTCACTAAATATTGTTATATTATACATTGAATATTCTTCTATCGTGTACCAAATATTATTTTATCACACAATGAACATTATTATATTCTATATTGAAACAATGTAAAATACGAATGATAGTCGCGTTTACTACTACTGCCACCACCACCACTATTGTAGGCTCTGATATCGCCCTCCCTTGACATTACTATCGCCCGCTGATGCCATTGTAGACTCAACTTAGGTTTGATTCTTGTCTGCTGGAAATTATTCATTAAATAATCACCTATTATTTACCAAAACTACTAGTATATTATTCACTAAGACTGTGTTCGGTAACAGCGTTTTAACTAGTGCTTAGCGTTTTAAATATGATAAAACTCTACTTTCTCAAAATTTTTGTGTTCGGTAAAGTAGCATATCAAATTAGCATTTAGTGTTTAAGAGAGCGTTTTAGAAACGTTAGGAGTGTTAACATTTGAGAAAACGCTACAACATTTCATTTTTTTTGTTCCAATTCTATCCCTGCTATTTTTCTAAATTCACATCCCTTGCCCCTAATATAAAAGCCCCCCTTCTTCCCCAAAACTGTCACTGTTCGACCCCCCCATTCTCTACCTTCTCTGTTTAAAACCACTACAGAACATCACAAAGCATAGAAGAATTCAGCACCAATCCTGTAATTCAAGTGAGTATATTGATTTTTTTTAATCTTATTTGATATTGAAGGCTTTTTTTTGGAATTGCGAGGAACTTCTTGTTTGGGACCTTTATTGTTGTTTCTACATCTGCTGCTATTGTTGTTCCATGATTTATGTTCTGGAACCTCACTTTGGTTGATGTTAATTTATGGTGGGAAAAAGATTCAGCTTTTGATTGAAAGTAGGAGTAAAGCCTTATATAACACCAAAACAAATCTATGAATTAGCAGTACAACGTGTTTTTTTTGGGGGGGGGATCGAAAGTTGTGTGTTTTGAATTCAAAGCTTTATCAGGAGCAGAGGATCTCTTCTTCTTCTTCAACCAATTTTAATTTTCCACATACAAAAATTAGGATAAAAGAAGAGAGGGAAACATGTATAGCTTCTATGAATTCATTCATTCAAAGCCTTATTTGGGTTGGTTCTTTATTGCTCTCTCTTTTTGAGGCTTTTTGGGATCTAGGCATCCCAAATTTTTGCAAAATCAAATGCAACTAGCTTTATTTTTTCATGCCCAGTTTTGTGTTTGTTTGGGTCCAATGCTTGATTCTTGATTTGTCTCTTTCAATTTTTGATGCACATCTAAATTGGCTACAATGGATTCTATCGCCTTGTTTTATGACAATGATCTGTTTATTCCAGAAAGGATTCCTTCAAAAGGACGTCCTTAAATGAGAATGCCAAAGCTCAGAAGCTAAGAAGGTAAAGGGCATATCATAGGATTCAAGTCTCTATTATTTCCACTGAAAATATGTTCCTCTACACCACTTTTATCTTTGAAGTCTTTGTGCAAGCAGTGAAGTCTCTTTGATTCCTTGGCAACTGGTTAGCGAAAAGTTCAAAATTTTATAAGATATCCCCAAGAATCCTTAAAATTACTTAAAGTGGACACCTATATAAATTAATTGACACTAACAAGATCCAATAGAGGGAAAGATGGTGTACCTTCTGAGAATTCATTCATTTAAAGCCTTATTTGGGTTGATTCTTTATTTTCCTCTCTTTTTGAGGCTTTTTGGGATCTGGGCATCCCAAATTTCTACAAAATCAAATTCAACTAGCTTTATTTTTTCATACCCAATTTTGGGTTTGTTTGGTTTCAATGCTTGGTTCTTGATTCACCTCCTTCAATTTCTAATGCACATCTAAATGGGCTACAATGGATACTATCTCCTTATTTTATAGCAATTATATGTTTATTCAAAAAAGGATTTAGCACTTACCTAAAATGTTGAGTTGTAATGAAGCATTGGAATTTTCTATCAGCAAACATGAATTGCCAGGGGAACAATAATTGTCAAATATGTTTGGTCCAAAGTGAGAATCTCAAGAGGGCTCCTTATGCTTTAGCAAAATTGAATGAACTAGATTGTTTGAATTCAAAGCCTTATCTGCTTTACTCTTTACTCTTTGGGCTAACCTTTTATTGCTAGTTTTTGATAAGAAGGAGAAAGGGTATTGATTCCTAACATGTAGTTATAGCGTATATAGGTTTGATGTCTGAGTTATATGGCACTGGAATATAATGAAATTAGAAAGAGTGGAGCGATAAATGAGTTTTTTAAGTGGTGCTATGATGAGACAATTCCCTATGTGATCTTATTATTGAATATATTCTGAAGAATGGACGTGGAAAGTCCATTAAATGACGCGAAATTAAAAAAGAAGTTACTCAAAAAATCGGACGTCCATGTGCAACTAATTGTTGTAAGCACAAATATAACGTGATGAGAAAGGATTAGCGTGCTTGGAAGCAGTTGAGAAATATGAAAATAGGACTAGGTTAGGATCCTATTTCGGGAAAAATGTTGGCTTCAACCGAGTGGTGGGACAAGAAAATCAAGGTTAATTTTTTTTTTAAATAAAAAAATCCCTTTATAGGCCATAGATATGGGATAGCCTAGATATCTTACATAATTACTTTATTTTAATTCATTAACATTGATCTTTGATACTCTGTAGGAAAATCAATATGTTAAAAAGTTTCAAGACAAAGGTGTGAGTTCATTACTTGAAGAAAAGTGGGAGCGTATATCTGGAGGTACACATGCAACGGGGGAAAATGTTTATGTACCTACTATGGAACCTCCTATTATAAATGTTGAGGAACAAGGGGAAGACCATAAATCGGAAAATCATACGGAAGGTAGGCTAGGTGAAGAAGACAATTTGCATATGTATAATCTTCAAGATAATGCCTATTTTCAATCAGTATTAGCCGACTAGGATCAACTTTTCACAGATTTTGATGAGTATGTGAGTAATGGTAATGACGACAACACCAAAGCGAATAGCGAAGATGGCCCTTCATAAGTGAATAATCAACTTCTCAGTACCCAAGTGGCAAGTCAAGTTAAAACCGATGAGAACGTATCTAGACGAGCCCAAAAGTCTGTCCTAAAGACTAATACTGTGCAATTGAAGCATAATAGTAGGCAATCAAGGGGATCTGCAATGTTAGGTGCTCAAATTAAGCACATGGTAGCATCTTGTCGAATAATGAGTCAAGGAGGAGCAAACAGATGAACAAGCAAGCATCATCCATGTCTACTAATGCTATGGCACTGCAAATTATTAACCGTATGGTAGATAATAACATTTTAGAGAAAGGCAATGACTTTTGGTGTTATGCTACTCATGTGCTTGAGGATGCTGTGAAGAGAGAAATCTTCTTAAATATGGATGATGATGATAGAAGGCTAAAGTGGCTTTCGCATTTTCATAGGATGAAAGACAACTAATTAACTTTTTAGTTTTTTATGTTTAGGTCGAAGGATTTGTTTGCAAATATTGTTTTAATTTTCGGAGCACTTATTTTTTTTTAAAATTTTGTTTGGGTGATTGAACTTATTTTTATTATCATTATTGTTATTATTATTGTTATTATTGGTGTTATTGTTGTTGTTGTAGTTTTTATTACTATTACTGTTATTATTATTCATATTGTTGTTGTTGTTGTTGTTGTTGTTGTTGTTATTATTATTGTAATTATTATTATTTATTGTTGTTGTTATTTGTTATTTTATCATTTTTACGTACGGAAAAAAAAAATAATGGAGTGGGATCAAATTCGGTGTGACGAAATGGATTGGGACCAAATTGATGTATCTTTGATGGAAAATACTAAAACTTAAAACTGAATTCAGAAGCTAAAGGATAGCAAAGCTGAATTCTAGCTTAAGTTCAAGTGCAGTCGTGTATGAATGTATAAATGTGAGATAATCTAAGCTTTTGTTTCGATACAGAATCACCACTAAACTAAACTTTGATTAAGATACAGAATCACCACTTAATCAAGGATTATGACTTACTTAATCACCACCTTAATCGACTAACTTAAGGATAAGCAAGTGAAGTATTTGAATGGACGAAAGCTAAATGCTCTCAATCTGCTTTTTCATTCAAAGTCAAGTGTCTTTTTATAAAATGGCCATGAGTAAGCGTTAGTACTTGACTAAACAAGCACCCTAACATCAAAGCTAACTGCTGGAGGTTTCCTCCTTAGGAAGGAAGCATATTACTAGCTAATTACATGCGCTTAGTATAAAACCAGATTATATGCTTGCTTACCTTAAACTAATTACAACCAGATTTCTAAGGAAAGCAAAAAAAATGATGTAATCAACTTAATACATCATTAACTAAGCTAATACAACAGCTTAGTTAGCAAAAAAGTGGAGAAAAGTAGCCGTAAAGGTGGTTCCCTTTTTGGCTAGCTAATCAGGTTGCAAGGTGTTGATTTTCCCTTTGTTTTCTCATTGTTCACACGTTTCCAAGCTTCTTTAGCAGCAAATCATTGTGTTCCTGGGCTGCTTGTCTAGTAAAGGTCGCAAGCAAGCAAGGAGAGAGCTGAGAAAACCCTTTGGAGAAGGAAAAACACTTTGCACTTCAACCGGGTTCACTAGGCAGTTTTTAGCCCGGTTTTGTGGCCTTGCTTCCACCAGTCAAAAGTGATCATGATTTTAATTTCAGGCCATGGAGGGACTCCTTACGGTGTGTACAAACCCCCCTGTAAAGAAATCAAGGGTAAATCATGTTTAAGTAGAAGGTTTCCATCAAAATATTTTACCGTGTAGTTTTGAACCAAAACTAGCAGGTTGGACAAAAGGCCTTGATCTCTTGACTTCAACTATGCATGGTTAAATTTAAATGCTTGGACCTGAAAGTTAACATCATGAGGAATCCAAAATGCAAAAATATCAATCTTAAGCCATAATGCAGCTTAAGAAATGAGATGATCAAAACTGGGTACATTCTAGTTGTGTAACTCGGATGCTGCTGCTTGATTCTCTTCCAACTTTTGAGCTAATACTTGGACTTTAGAACTTGCATTGGACTTTAATGGAC
>JAKOGI010000327.1:0-2500 GCA_029747015.1 Carnegiea gigantea
TATATATGTATTGTTATTATTTTTTTTGCATAAAAGAAAATGTCATTCCTTCATTACCAAACTATTTTCGTACGCATAGTATGATCAATAATTGTTTAAGCACTATATCTATGTACTTCTTGTATCTATGCTGTTTCTGTGCTATGTATAACACTCTCTGCCTGATGTGTTCCTTTATCATTAAAGCTATAGACTTCTACCCGTTTGGCTTTCCTTGGTGTTTCAGCTCATTCCTTGCTCGCCAAATGTGGTGGATTGTGGTTGTGAAAATACTAGACATTAACTTCTTGTACGTCTTCAATCTATCTTGGACTATAATGTTTTCTGCCCATTCTTCTATGTTGCTTGCTTCAACATGTATACCTATCCATGCTGTGACGTTGTTCCATATATTCCTTGCGTATGTACATTCATCGAACAGGTGATATTGTGTTTCCTCCCGTTCATTGCATAAGTCACATATGAAATGTCTGGGATAAATTTCTGCAAGCTGTTGCTGACTGGAATCTTTTGCTTCAGGAGAAGCTATGCTGTGAATGACTATCTAGGCACTGAAATTTTCGACAAAACCATCTTTGCCCATGGAGGTTTCCTTTCCGCCATGCCAAGGTATCGCTTATACCTCGAGCTTACTGTGTAATTCCCTTGTGGGTTATCTTTCCGGTGCCATTTCCTCCCCTCTAAGCTCCCCCACTTGACCTCCTCCTTCACAGTGCATAGTTTAGTCCAATACCAGCATACATCACTTACTGTGTAGTAGTGCCACCAGTCTTTATGTATAAGATATTCAAGCTCACTTAGCCTGCTAGCTTTGATGGGAACACCGAGGTATCTAAAAGGAAGAGATCCCTTTATAACCCTTGTGATGTTCAAGATTTCCTATTCTGTTTGCAGGTCGCATCCCCTTGTAACAATTTCAAACTTGTTATAATTTGCTACCAGACCTGTACATGCTGAGAACGTCTGGAATGCATCCATTAAGTGTTTCACAGATCTCACTTCTGCTGCACAAAACAACATCAAGTCGTCTGCAAACATGAGGTGAAGTAGATTGTGTTTCTTACAACCAGGGTGTTGTTTGAAAGTTGAGCTGTTGTTGGCTACTTTCAGTGCTCTTGAGAGGTATTCCATGGTGAGGACAAAAAGAAGGGGGGATAGAGGGTTCCCCTACTTGAAGCCTCTTCCTCCTTGGAACCGCCCAGTTGCTTCTCCATATAGGCTAATAGAGTAGCTCACTGTTGTCACAGATGCCATTTTCCACTGTATGAAGATATGAGGAAACTGTAAGCTTTTCAGTAAGTCCTTAGGAAACCCCAGTAGATAGAGTCATAGGCCTTTCTCAGGTCTATTTTCATAAGACAATGAGGAGAAAGGTGACTACTACTATATCCTCTAGCTAATTCCTGCCAAAGTAGAGCATTTTATAGCAACTCTCATCCTTACAAAAAGCCCCTTGACTTTAGTTGATCTATGATAGGAGGACTTGTTTAATTCTGTTCCAGAGCAGTTTGGCAATTACTTTATAAATTATATTGCAGCATGAAATTGGTCTAAATTCTGAGGCATTCGTGGGATTTGGAACCTTTGGTATCACCACTATATTGGTGGCATTGCATGCTTTGAGGATTTGACTTTTAGAAAAAAACTCTTTGATTGCTTCTGTCATTAGCTGTCCAATTTCGCCCCAGCATGTCTTGAAAACACCACTCGTGTACCCATCTGGTCCAAGAACTTTCTTATTAGGGATAAAGAAAATGGTCTCTTTAATATCACAAAGTGACATCTTTGCATAACAGTAGCTGCTGTTCTGTGCTTAAAACCGACCCTTGGTCTATTATGATTTATGCTAATGGGGTTCTGACTTCCTATTACTTGCCTAGGAGTTTATGGTAAAATGAAATTAGCATGCTGGCTACCTCTGAAAAACCCCTAGTTTTATACCCCTCGGCATTGGTGATTGAGAAAATATAGTTTGCTTGTTTGTGCTGCTTCATCTTTGCAAAGAAAAGATTAGAGCATTAGTCTCCTTTGTTAATCCAGTTAAGTTTACTCTGCTAGTGCATTAACTTTAAAACCGAGTCCAAAATATCTTGGTATCTATCCCTGGCCTCCTTCTCCTGCTGCTGCAGGTGAGTATCATGAGGATCTTGATGAAGCTGCTTCTGAGTATCCTCCATTTTTTCTCTACTAATATCTAGCTGGTGATAAATATCCTTGAACCTTTTGTTATTCAATTGCTTTAGTGGCTTCCTCAATCCCTTAAGTACTTCAAATAGTTGATACATCTTAACCACTGGAGGCCTGTGCTTTGTGGCGTCTGTAACTACATCATGTATTCTACTGTCGTTGCCCCATATATCACAATACTTGAAGGTAGCTTTAGCTCTTGGACATTGAGAAAATGTGAGTTTTAATGGTGTATGATCTGAAATCCCCTCCGCTATGTATTCAACATGGGTGAATTCAAATGTCTTATACCATTCTAGGTTTTAAAAAACTT
>JAKOGI010000327.1:7500-110000 GCA_029747015.1 Carnegiea gigantea
ATTAAGGGAAAAGCTAAACCTATCCTTTCTCTAATTTCATAATTGGGGTGTATTGATTAAGAAGGCAACAAAGTAAGAGATAAAATGAATGAGATGAAAGAGAAGTAAGCTAAATTACCTCACTGCAGTGTATAATGAACTGACTGTAGAATAGGAAGAACGTGAGCATCCTAACCTAAACAAGGCTCAACCCCAGCTCGAGTCTCGCCCCATTAGTGGTTAATCCAGCAATAGTCGGTTTCACCATAACCATACAAGACCAAACTATAACTAGGGCATAACCTGCTATAACCTAAACTAAAATATGAGAACAGCAAGCGACAGGGCAAAACTCAAAGCTGAATCAAGCAATTCACCGAACCAACTAGCAAAAAACAGAGGAAGGGGACTTCAAAATTCTAACCAAGAACAACCATACATGAACTTCCAAGCTTGCTCACAATGGCAGATTCACCATCACCAGTTTCAAATTAACAAATAGAGAAAGAAGACAAACAGGGTAGATTCAGGGGAGGGGGAGTTGTGACTGAAATTCAACAGAACCAACATCTAATTTTTACAAAATCAAACCAAAATCATGAATTACTACTGGCAAACTCAAAATTATAGCATTATTACACGAAATTCGAAGCTAAACAGACTGAAATCCAACCGAAAACAACCCTAAGTTCCTGAAAACTAAAAACTGAACTTGAAATTAAACCTAAAATTAACCTTAAAACATGAACGAAATTACACCCAGAATTTAGCCTGAGATTGCAAGATACAAATTTGAATCCAAAAATGTAAAATAGAACGAACCCTAATTGCCGAAAACCGAAATTAAAATACAAGAAATTGGAAACAATATTAACTAAACCCTAAAATAAAACCTAAGAAACTTAATCTAAAACCCTAATTGATACCTAATGGCGCTGCTGCTTCCCTTTATACTCGAGCCTTCTTGGCCCTTGAATTCATGCAAGGTGGACGATGGTGATGGAGATGACGATGTTGCTGCACTGGCGCTTTGTGCGTGAATCCTGGCGATGGGTTACGGTGAAGGATGTGTTGGCATGGTGGTGAATGGTTGTGGTGCATGGCTCAAAGAGAGAGAGAAATCACGAAGAGAGAGAGAGATGAGGTTGAGAGATGGAGATGAGCAAAGGTGGGTTTCGGGGTTCTGGGTTGGCTTTCGGGGGGTTGGGGACCGAAAAGAAGAAAGAGAAAATGAGAGAAGATAAAGGGGGGATTGAGATCATGTGTTGCTCACGCGTGGGGGAGGGTTTACAGATCACGTGCACGGCACGTGAAGGCTGGGTGGATTAGGTTTTATTATATTTTTTCTTTTTTTTTCTTTGGGCTGAAAAGAAACGGGCATAGGGAATTGGGTCGGGTCAATTTGCCCTAGTTCTTCATTTTCCGACATTTTTATCATTTTTTGCATTTTTGCCGTAATTATTTTCATTTTATTCAAAGCCTACAAAATAAAATAAAATCAAATAAAAACCCTGAAAATACGATTATAACGAGCATAAAACAGGTATAAAAGTACCATAAAAATTACACATTTTTGGCACGAACAAATACCCCCATACCAAAACTTTGCTCGTCCTCGAGTAAGATAAGTGGACTAACTAGCAGAAAATGAAAAATAAGAGAAGAAAATCCTAACTCATTGTCGTAGGAATCACAGTTGCATTTAGCGTATACAACAAGCCCTTTAAACCTCTTGGTCTCCCAAGTGGATGAGTGAAGTCTCATGAGGGTTTTCAGGTGAACTACCCATAAAAATTTATTTCAAAAATAAACAAAAATCTTTTTAGTTTTTTCTCAAAACTAATATGTACAGAATTTGAAAAAGATATGTACACATTTTAGTCAACTAAATCACCTATGTAACCAAATTATTGGCCTGCATATACATAGAATGTACTTCAAAGCCCTCTACCTCCTAAGTGACATCAGAGCACTAATTTTTCACCCCATTGAGCATTAAGATTCTGAATCCATCCCGGTATTCGTGTGCAAGTGTATCATCATCTCAAGGTTTAGATTTACCAGAATTAGACTCAATCCCACTTGGGTGACACAACTACATTATTATCATACTGACTTTGGAAGCAAGCTTTTCCAGCAGCAATATTGCCTCAAAGGTAACACCCATTAGCACGTGCCTCAAAGGGTAACGCCTAGTAGCGCATGCCTCAAAGGGATACTTGTCATTCCAAATTTTATTACATCTCTTTTTTTCTTTCTTCTTCTTTATTCATAATACACTTTTTTTCCAATTTTTTTCAGAGTAATCGTGTCATAAGCTAGTGGGAAAATTATTCATAGAAACCTAAGGCCCGAAGATAATGATGAAGGAATAAACCAGGACTAGATTACACAATCTATACTGAACAACTGGAGTTAGAATTAGGGCTTAGAATATCACACTGAGGTTGAAGACTTATCATGCACATCCTATTTATATACAAGCTAACAACCGAGGCACAGGGGATTCAAGCTAATCAGATAGAGTAGAAACGTTCTCAAAAACAAAAACAAAACCAAAATCAAAATCTCTTTGGATTTTTCGAAAAAATGGGCACCTCACCCCCACACCAGAACTTCACAATATCCTTATTGTGGGAACTAAGGCTCTAAGAAACGATTACATTAGCTATACAATCATAAGACCACATGAAACCATGAATATATACAGACTAGGACACAAATAAAAATCACAAACACAAAATCACCAAAATGAAAATTAAAAATCAAAATTAAAACCAAAGCAAACACACATATTTACAAAAATCAAAAACCAAAATCTCCAAAGACCAAAGAAAGCAAGACAAAACACATTCTAAATTAAAACAAACAAGACCAAAACCAAACAAAACAAATCATAACTAGACCAAAACACACATATTCACTAAAATAAACTCAAAACCAAAACCAAGGACCTACTAAATCCCAAATTAACCCAAAAGAAACCTAAAACGAGACACAAGGTAAAAGAAAAGATAAACAAAATGAAAGACCAAAACAAAGTCACTAAAACACCAAAAAGAGAACAAAAGGAAACTATCAAACAAAAACTAAAGCAAAAAAAAAAAAAAAACCAAAACTCACCAAACTAAAGAAACACAACAAAGTGAAATATAAAAAACAACCCTAGATATCCACAACTAACAACTATTCACAAAATCAAAACACAACCAAGGGTGATCATAGCCTACGCGGCTCAACATATCCCAAATTGCTCCTCAAGATTGATCACCCGCATATTCTCAATCAACTAAGTACAAAAAAAGAAAGTAAAGAAATGAAAAAGAGAAAAAGGGAGGGTGGAATGATCATACCAGGTCAGATATAGATTGTACCCAAACTATGCCTCATGAAAATGATGCAACATGAGGCTTATGGAGTATCAGACACTCCATGTTGAGCTAAAAAGTGCTACTCAAATGAAAACTCATTAAAGCATGTAGTACCTTATCAAACAATGAAGCCTAACTCTTAATAATATAGCAACAGTGAAAAGTAGTGAGTTGGAACCAGAAAGAGTACATCCACATAGCCAATAAAGCACAAGTAAGGGCTCGCTTCAACTTATCAAACTGTTGGGCCCAATCAGAAAGGAAATGAACATACTCAGAACAAGCCAGTATTGAGATCATTGGCCTAGAAACTATATCATCATGAACGAACAGTCTAGGTAAAAGAGTGGGTGCACATTTCACAAGTCTGTTAAGTCCAATATGCGTGTAAGTCTGGTTTAAAGCAAAGTTCTTAGTGGCAATCATCTCAGACTCAACAAAATCAGACTTGTAATGTTCAAAAAGGAAGTCAGTTTGGATGGAGCCTAAAGAAAAGGACTCATAATCAGCACAAACACCATCATCTAATTGAAATAGATGGTCAGGAATGGAAAGAAGAATGATTCATATTCGACATGAAAACCCACATCAAGACCTTCAGTAACATCTAGCCTATATGAAAAAGATTCATATTCTGCATAAAGAATGTCATCGTCAAAGTCCAACATAGTGAGTTCAATTACCTCATCACACAACTCCTGTGAAATAACTTTCGAATCATCTAAATCATGAGGCTCAACTTTAGGTGTGATGCTTATGTCTAACTCACTAACAGCATCAGATCTTTCGCCCACCTCAAATTCACAAAAGTCGTTCAGAGTGGTGGATAGGTTGATATAAACTAAGATATCTTCAGTGACATCTTTGGGTGAGCTTTTGAGGGATGTAAGGTGTGTTGATAGAGATGTAGAGAGGTCACTCTCTTGTTCTAGATTATGCAAACACATGTCTTTATTCAAGTCAGTCCTAGCAGAATAAGAGGGTTCAAAATCATCATAGAGACTAATGTCAGGCTTAGGAGATCCTAAACTAGAATTAGGCTCTCTATAGGTCTCCCTATTTTGATTAAAACATGGAGAACAAGCAGCAATTCTCACTTTCGTTATCTCTATCATTTGATCAATCAGTTCATTAATCTTCTTTTCAAAACTTGCACACGTAGATCAACGTAAGCACGATAAGGACAAGTATAAGTATCATGATTGGGAGATTCACAATAATTGCACAAAACAGAAGGCACACAAGAATAAGACGGGTCATATAAATTCACAAAGTGGTCTGAAGGGTAAGAATTAGCATGAAAATCATTCTCCATGAGTTGGGTATCTAAAAGCCTCGTTAGCTTGTTCAACGCATAGGTTTCCCAAACTAATTTTTCAAAGAAATCTCAAACTTCATTTTGAGTTTTAGATAATAATTCTATTAAACTTCCAGGACAAATTGACTCAACATAACACCTTGATTCAGCATTTAGACCCACAGCAATGATCTCATAAATTATTCATTTTTCAAAATTATGATTTAGTTGAGCACGATAAGCATTAAGCCTTGAAAGATAACTCGAGAAAGGTTTATGCTTATATTGTAGGAAATGGAAAACTGGCATTTGAAGTTTTTTAAATTTTTTAGAATTTTTCAATTTTTAGGGGTTTTCAATTTTCAATTTTTTTGGGTTTTTGGGTTTGAAAATTTTTTTGTGCTTTTCAAGTTTTTCTACTTTTTTTTCAATTTTAAGCTTTTCCCATTTTTTTTGATTTTTGAAGTTTTCCAAAATTTTTTTTTTGGATTTTAACTTTTCTAATTTTTTTGGATTTTTGAATTTTTTTCACGAAATGACTAAACTAAGTAAAATGATACCAAAATAAAGAAAGTGAGAATCGATACCAAGATAAAGTTATGAAATGGCCAAAACAAGTCACTTCAACAAATCACAACTAATAAAGCTAATCACAACTAATAACGAAATAGACAAATCAAAGCAACGAATAAGAAAGGAGCTAACAAAATAAACATATGACGTAATCTCATGCCGTCGTCTCCGGCAACGACGCTATAAACTTGTTGGGAAATTTCGAGTGTTAAACTAAAAGTCGTAAACGTACAGCTTTCGTTGTAGTACTTGAGGGTCGTCTCCACAGGGACGAGGACAAGATTATGGTCATAGAAAAACTATTAAACTAACATGAAATTAATTAAGCCAAATGGCATTTGTTACTTAAAACAATTCTAATGAATGAACTGCTGATAATCAAGTTATTCAACTAAATCAAACAGAAGCCACTTGACATGTATTAAGGGAAAAACTAAACCTATCCTTTCTCTAATTTCACAATTGGGGTGTATTAATTAAGAAGGTAACAAAGTAAGAGAAAATAATGAGATGAAAGAGAAGCAAGCTAAATTACCTCACTGCATTGTATAATGAACTGACTGTAGAATGGGAAGAACATGAGCATCCTAACCTAAACAAAGCTCAACCCCAGCTCGAGTCTCGCCCCATTAATGGTTAATCCAGCAACACTCGGTTTCACCATAACCATACAAGACCAAACTATAACTGGGGCATAACTTGCTATAACCTAAACTAAAATCTGGGAACAGCAAGCAACAGGGCAAAACTCAAAGCTGAATCAAGCAATTCACCGAAACAACTGGGAAAAAACTAGAGGAAGGGAAGTTCAAAATTCTAACCAAGAACAACCACACATGAGCTTCCAAGCTTGCTCACAATGGTAGATTCGCCATCACCAGTTTCAAATTAACAAACAGTGAAAGAAGACAAACAGGGCAGATTCAGGGGAGGGGGAGTTGTGACTGAAATTCAACAAAACCAACATCCAATTTTTGCAAAATCAAACCAAAATCGTGAATTGCTACTGGGAAACTCAAAATTATAGCATTATTACATGAAATTCGAAGCTAAGCAGATCGAAATCCAACCGAAAACAACCCTAAGTTCCTGAAAACTGAAACTAAACTTGAAATTAAATCTAAAATTAACATTAAAACATGAAGGAAATTACACCCAGAATTTAGCCTGAGATTGCAAGATACAAATTCGAATCCAAAGATGTGAAACAGAATGAACCCTAATTGCCGAAAATCGAAACTAAAATGCAAGAAACTGGAAATAATACTAACTAAACCCTAAAATTAAACATAAAAAATTTAATCTAAAACCCTAATTGATACCTAATGGCGCTGCTGCTTCCCTTTATACTCGAGCCTTTCTCATCTTGGCCCTTGAATTCGTGCAGGGTGGACGGCGACCATGGAGCTGATGATGTTGCTGTGCTGGCGCTCTGTGCCTGAATCCCGGCGATGGGTTATGATGGAGGATGTGCTGGTATGGTGGTGAATGGTCGTGGTGTGTGGTTCAGGGAGAGAGAGAAATCGTGAAGAGAGAGAGAGATGAGGTTGAGAGATGGAGATGAGGGAAAGGGGTTTCGGGGTTCTGGGTTGGCTTTCGGGGGGTTGGGGATCGAAAAGAAGAAAGAGAAAATGAGAGAGGATAGAAGGGCGGAATTGAGATCACGTGCTGCTCACGCGTGGGGAAGGGTCTGGAGATCATGTGCACGGCACGTGAAGGCTGGGTAGATTAGGTTTTATTATATTTTTTTTTTCTTTGGGCTGAAAGGAAATGGGCCTAGGGAATTGGGGTCGGGTCACTTTGGCCTAGTTCTTCATTTTCCGGCATTTTTCATCATTTTTCACATTTTTGCTGGAATTATTGTTATTTTATTCAAAACCTACAAAAAAAATAAAATCAAAGAAAAACCTTAAAAATACGATTATAACGAGCATAAAACAGGTGTAAAAGTACTGTAAAAATGACACATTTTTGGCACAAACATGGGTTCAAAAGGGCACTCTATGAAGCGACACTACTCATTTGCTCGTCACTACCGAATAGTTAGGGAATACACTTTGGATGGTTTAGGATTTGGTAATTCAAGTTCATGCTAATAAGAGCATCCGAGAAAGAGCCTATCAAGTGTCGGAGTACAACCAGACTCACGGATACATGCCTCCTTATAAGAAAACTCGCAGATTGCTTCTAATAGAAGTCAGTAGATAAAGGAGGGAAATTCATAGCACTGATCGAAACATCGGTCATCCTCCCCTACTAGAGGAAAAACCGAAGAGCTCTCCACCCTACGTGAGGGGATGCTCAAAGAATCATTAAAGCCAAAATATACTCAGAAGGACATGCAATAGTGTGGTTCTAATCCATGTCAGCTACAACCCTTAATGCCTCTAAGAGTAAGGGAGTCGGGTGGTATGAAGAGCAAGAGGATGCTCCAAGCCCCTCTAATTCGAATCGGGAAGTTTGGGAGAGAGGACACCATCATCTACTTGATTCGATGGGAAGAACACGGGCAAAAGTCCTATCCCTGCAGAGCACTCAACACGCCTTTAAGAAGCGCGAGGCCAAACCAAGAAGAAGGTGAGTGACCCCAATTTTGGCATCATGATACTGTTTTGGTGGTAGAAGTGGATCAACCTCGACCACTTAAGCCAACGATATATGGTCATAAGAGAAGAGTACGCCACCCCCATTTTCAACCCTTTTAGCAGAGAGACCATGGAGGGTCTCGTCCTAAGAAGGTAAAGATGCCAACGATGGAACCACCAATCTAGATGATTACCTTGCCATTTGCAAGAAACAAATGTACATTTTGGACATGAAATTTTTATAATTGAGTTGTTTATGAAATTTCAAGAGCGAAACTCCTGTTCAGGGGGGTAGAATGTGGAACATTCAAAATTCATATTTATAATTTTTGAAGAAATACTTAATGTGATTTTTAATTTGGAGCATTCATTGTTAGTTGCTTGAGCTTTTATGTAGTAATTTTAGCATTAGGCCTTTGTAAAAATTAGGACATTTAGTCAAGCCCAAAAATCTCTCATCCGTGACCTATCCCAAAGCTTTTAATAAAGAAAATATCAAATTTTATGAATAAATTTCAGATTTCTATTATTTTAAATTCCCCTCCCAAATTTGAAATGTAAATTTGAATTTATTTATATCTTGGAAGGAATATAAAAAAATTCCTAGATCCTTTACTTACCGAATTTCCACATAAGAATCTCTTTATTTCCATCCTTACCAACCCAAAAAAGAAATGTATTTGTTATTGTGGAAACGCAACAAATCCTCTATCTTACAAACTTCTATCTTTCACATGCACATCGCTCACTCCCACTCCCTCTTTCCCTTCCACAACCATAAATATCGCTACCCAGCCCTCTGGCTACCCATCGCTGTCACTTACGCCGCCACCCTCATGCACTGACTAGCCAACTACCGACACCCACTCCTTCTTCCTCTAACTCTCTCATACTCCACCACCCTGTCTCCCCCACCTGTTGTCGCCCAAGCACTGCCGGCACTAGCACTAACCATTCCCCTATGCCGTCGCCTTCCCACCAGTACCGCCACTAGCCACCTCCCTCCTTCCCTTATGGTTTTCTTTTTGTGAGATATTTTAGGCTTTTTGTGTCTTATCATGTTTTAAGGAAAAAATTATGATGCATCAATTTGATCAATCTTCCAGCCATTAATGCATCTTTTTCATACTTAAAAACCAAATTCATATATCTTGGAGTTGCTTGAAAGTATACATATATTGTTTTTGTTGTTTCACTCTCATCTTCAAGCAAGAACCCTGGTTCCTCACTTTTATTTTCATCTTTGGACTGCTTTGATCTAAGCAAAATCAATTTGAACTATGGGATATCTAGGATGGATTAGGGAAGAGTGGAGTGACATATGTTAGTTGAGCGATAAATTACATCACGGTCCATCGAGGTGTAGGCTAATATTTTTCTGATCCGACAATTTTGGTAAATATTTTGGGGTCCATCCAAGTTTGGGCAAATATTTTCTGGAACTGAAAATTACCAAACTTGACTTTTTAAATTGCAAAAAGCACCCTAAGGTTTTGAAATTTCTATTTTTAACCATAATCTGTAAAAAATTACTTTTGAAAAATTTAATTTTATGCATGTAGTTTTCTGCTCATAGGTACTACTTGAAGCCCTCTTTCAACTGGTATCAGAGCTATATGACCAAAAATAATCAAGATATTAAGCTAATTAATACTTAATTAAGCTAATTAATATGATCAATGTTGGAATCATCACCTACTCGTCTTTCTCCTAATTATTTACATATTGTTTACTCACCAGAAGAAACCACTTCAGTAACACCTCAATTAAACTATATCACTGATATAGTTTTAGGATTCAAAGATGAATTAACAAAATTAAGACTGAATTAAGGAGATTAAGAAGCAGTTATCTATAACCTATCTTTGTTTTAATTAACGAAATCAGACATAGTGGAAAATCGAGTTTAAGTATTAGTACTTCTGTTCAGCATAAATATCCTTTCCAAAAACTAAAAAACAAAAATCAATTTCCTTTGCATGGTATAAAAATCCAGAAAGAAGTAGGAGGAAAATCAGCTGAAAACCATTTGAAAAGGCAGGAAAAGAGGAAGAGGATGAAGTATAAACAATATAATCTTGACGAACTATAGGATATGTTTGAGAAAGAATACTTTAGAAGAACTAAACAAAATTATGGGTGCAATTATTAATAAACATGACGTATTAACTTATGATAATGAAGAGACAAATAATGTCCAGTTAGAAGAAGAAATATATGAGCAGATGAACATAATTAAGCTAGAAGACCTTAATGTGGTACCTTTAGAACAAATTAGACAGAAACTGGGGGTGTGTTTGGTAGGGTTTCTAATTTTATAGTGTTTGGTAAAACAAGGAGGGTAAATTTGTTTTCAGAGGAAAATCATTCTCCCTCGAATGAAGGAAAATATTTTCGCTTTGAACGGAGCATAAGTTAATTTTACATTTCTTTAGCGCTCGCACGGTTTCACATTCTTTCTCTATTCCGTGTCTATTTCCTCGACATATGGTTTAAAGATTAAGACAGTGACATATAGTTCGAAAATGAAGGTAGCATATTAAACATTAGCGAAATCGTATCATCCCGATGCCGACGCTGATATTGATATTGATGCCATGATTCTAAAAACCATGATTTCATCAAAATCCAAAACGCTTTGCAATTTATCGGCAGGGTTAAGAAGATAGAGAAACTCACTAGTTTTTTCCTCTTCTTTGTTTGTATTTCAATTCGAAGGTGGAAAATCAATAAGCGTTGCTAGCATCAAATTGTTGACAGTAGGTAAGATCAAAAAAATTGATAAATGCACATATTATCATAATTTTGATATGGATAACACCACTATTGTAATACAATTTTCCAAAGAATAAAATGCAAATTCCCATTTTTCTAAATTTCTTACTTATTTTTGTTTTTTCACTAATGTGCCTCGTTTTACCTTTTTTTGTTCATTTTTTGCTAATCAAACTCATTTTCCAAAAATTTCATTTCCCCTTCTATCAAACAACTGAAAATATGAGCTGAAAATCATTTTACATGAAAAATCATTTTACATGAAAAATACTTTTCTAGAAAATGGTTTTCAACCCTACCAAACACACCCTAGATAAAAAATATGGTAAAATGTTACTTGACGACGAGATTAATGAGATTGGAGAAGAGTTTAACACAGGTGAAATTGAGTGTAATCTACTTAATAATACAGTTCCTAAAGCTGAGAAATTTGATGAACCTTTTAGAAGAAATACCAATTTTATGAGGCCGAGGTACATTCCAGTAGGAGTACAACTAACTTTTCTTTTGGGTTTATCCCAAGGAAAACTATGGCATTTGAAGAAATTGCCCTTACCCCAATTAGCCGAACTGAATATATCTTAAACGTCAATGGATGTAGCAATATAGAAAAAATATTTGAGCACTGAAAAGAGGTATGAATAGTGTCCTTAACCTAAATACTATATGGACTGCTGTAAATTTTCTAAACTATATCGAACATAATTTTTCTAGCACTATAGCTGACTGATATGATTCATTAAATGAAGATGGTAAAAATATATTAAGAATGATGGAAACACCAGCTGCAATGTTCAAAAATTTATGTAATTGAAATTGAATTTATTGGAGCTAAACTTGGTTATGAAGAAAAAGCATCAAGAGAATCGCAAAGAAAGATTAATAATATAAAGTTATTGGATATGAGGTATTTGGAGAATTGTATTACTGAATTTAGTCAATATAATTACAAAAAAAGGCATAATGAAATTAATTCTGGTATGTCCATCACAAATTGCCATATCCGATAAATTCCATAATTAATGAAAAATGCATTGCATGGTTTGAAAAGACGGATGTCATTGATACCCTTGATTTAAGAATCTCTTATTTAAAAAAATGGGTTGATGATCAATGTATTGATCTCCAAAAGTGAAAGAAAATTAAGAACCAATTTTTAACTTTTTGGAATTCACCTCACCAATGGAAAAAAGAACCTGAAAGGAGAAGAAAAAAAATTTATAAGAAAAAGAGCTTTAATAAGCAAAGGGGAGAGAAATATATAAAATAAAATATTATAATAAACCAAGTCTTAAAAAATAAATTTTTTAAGGAAAGCAGCTTATTGTCCTACAGGGAAAAACAACTGTGCATGTTGGGCATGCAGAGAAGTATGACATTACGCTAATGAATACAAAAATAAGAAGAATAATAAGCTGATTGAAACGCTGGGAAGCCTAGATTACTTTGAGCTAAGTGAGAAAGATGCACTAGACCTAGCCCTAAATAACAACAAAGAAATTGTAGAGATTATACTAGAAGATGAGTATGAAGAAAGTAATTATGAAGAGACGAGTCATACGATGGAAAGTAGCTCGATTAATCTTGGTGATCTTCAAGGAGAAGAGTTTGTTATAGATAATGAGAACGAAGTAGTCAAAGGAGATATGGTTCTTCGCCTAATTCAGAAAGACATGATCTATAAAAAGTTCATATTTTAATTAGAAAGCAAATATGTATGTCAAAATGATTAAAGAAGATCTATAAATCAAAGACTGTGAGTATGATGTGGGAGAAGTTAAACTTATTGATTGGGAAAATATCCTTAAGCATAGCAAAAATAGAAAATATAGGTATATCCATGTTGGAAGCGTCCAAGTTCAATTTACTCCACTACAATATTATGGCAAAGATATTAATCTTTATGTTTTGGTTTGTGATATTAGGCATACTAAATTTAATAATCAAATTATCACAGAGATTAAGACTAATTTATATAATGGATAACTAGGATTCAATTGTCGACTTGGATATTATGTAAGTTTAAAAGATGAATTTGCTAAAAACTACCCATCTCTAAAGATAATAATGGTTGGGATGGACATGAAAAGAGGAAGATATCCATTAAGAATATTTTAAAAAATTATCTACAAATCAAATAATACTGTAGGTCCAAAGGCTAAGTCAACAATGATAGAGATAGAAAAATTCAAAAATCCTACCTTTATGGAAAAGATCCAGAGGATTAAATCCATCCATAGGAGATAAAGATTGATCACTCATGAATATCTAGCTTTGCCAACATTACAAAACTCAATAAGAAAAATGTGATAAAAATTGATGAGAATGGTAAAATTGCTATTAAACCCCAATTATTAAGAAGAATGAGTGCAAGATCAGAATGGGGAGAAGAATCGTCATCAGCTAAAGAGGAGCTTAAGAAAGAGGATATAATTGCCATGACCAGTGAAATGAGTAGAACGAGTTTTGAACCCGCAAGACATAGTTTAGACTGAAATATGAGTCTAGATGGAAAAGGCATTGGGTATAAAACTAGAACTGTTAGTGAGCTAATCTATGAAGATGAATTAGTTAAGAATAAGACTATGGAGATATGCTATAAAGCTAGCAATACAGATCCTAATAGCATCTATATCCCAACAAAGGTATGTTTACAGGGATATAATAAATATGAATTATGTGCTAACATAAATAGTGGTTGTTCTGTATGCTTTCGAAAAAGTGCATTATTTTCAGAATTTATATGAAAAAAAGCTAAGAATCCTTTACAAGGATAGCTAATAATAGCATTATGAGCCATAACGAGGTAATAGGAGGATTATCCATAGAATTAGGAGTTGTCCAATGTATTATACCAGTTTTTTGGGCTACTGATCAACCCTCTCATGATATGATTATTAGAAATAGTTTTTATAGACTATATTCTCCATGCACACAGACCATAAACAAAATAATATTTATAATTAATTGTCACTCAGTTCCTATTAAAAAATTAAGTAAGGCTTACATTCATTAGAAAATTGAGTTTACATGGAGCCAGCGTGGTGAAAAGGTAATGCCTTCACAAGTTGAGATAGCACTAACAATCTCATTACTTGAAGTATCTATTAAATAGCAAATTACTGAAAAATAAGAGCAATTATGCAAAGAATTCTATTCTGATAATCCACTAAAATTTTGTGATAAAGATAAAGCATTTACTAAAATCAATCTATTAATCTCAATGCTATTCTCCGAGTCAAACAAATGGTGTATACACACCAGGATATCCAAGAATTTGATAAACAAATTAAAGAACTCACAGATAAAGGATTAATCATGAATAGTAAGAGTCCTTACACCAGTCCTGCTTTTATGGTAAGAAATCATATAGAAGAAAAAAGAGGAAAAGCAAGAATGATAATTAATTACAAAGTGCTTAATGATAATACTATCTTTGATGATTATTATATTCCTAACAAAATAGTTCTTTTTAATAGAATTCAAGGAGCCTCTTGGTTCTCAAAAAATATATTGTAAAAGCGGATACTGGCAGATAAAACTACATGCAGAAAGCATTTCTTTAACTGCATTTGGTGCCCCTCAAGGACATTATGATTAGATAGTAATGCCATTTGGCCTAAAGAATGCACCTCAAATGTTCCAAAGAAGAATGGATAGCATCTTCAAAGACCTTAATCATTGTTGGTTAGTCTAATCGATGATATCCTCGTCTTTTCTAAAACCATACAACAACACAAAGATGATGTCTAAGCTGTCACCCGAAGATGCATTGATCATGGTATTATACTTGGTAAGAACAGGTGCATGTATGCTGAAGAAGAGATTTGAGTTTTTAGGTCTAGAGATAAAAATTGAGCAAATCATTCTACACCAGCATATTATAGAAAAATTAGAAAAATTTTCTAAAAAGATTGAAGATACGAAGCAGTTAAAAAGGTTTCTTGCATGTCTTACCTATGCTTTAGATTTCATTAAAGATTTAGCTAAACTGAGAAAGTCATTGTAGCAGAAATTTAAGAAAGAAGTAAGTTGGACATGGACCCCTAATGATTCAAAAAGTCTTCAAAACTTCAAAAAGAAGTGTAAAATCTTCATGTTCTTAATTTACCTAATGAAAGAGATGATTTAATTCTTGAGATAGATGCCGGCAATGACCACTAGAGTGTGGTACCCAAAATAAAAGAAGGAGAAAAACTTTGCAAATATTACAGTGGAAGTTTTAATAAGGCAAAATGCAACTATCCCATAATGGAAAAAGAAATCCTTACAGTCATAAGGGAAATTGAAAAGTTCTTAATCTTTTTAGCCTCAAAACCTTTTCTTATTCAAACTGATTGCAAAGGAATACATGGTTTTGTGAAAAATAATTTATTAAATATGCAAGCACAAGGGCGACTCCTGCGCTGGCAATTATGGCTTAACCAATTTTCCTTCTCTATTGAACATATATAGGGATAGAAGAACTCTCTGGCAAATCGTTTAACTAGAGAACTTGCCAATGGTAATCATCAGAACAGAACTTTTTCCTACCTAATATTAATTGCCATTATTATTAGAACAAGTTTCTCCTTCTAGTAAAGTCCTTATAGATAATTTGGAATTCCATACAAAACGTAGACCATGTTTTTGGTCTGCTATATTCTGCCTAACTAATAGCCCAAAGATTTAGCCTTCTTAAGTTACAAATTAATTACCTAAGATGTCTTTATGATATCCAAGAAAAAATAAGGTCTCATGCTTAAGAAAAATGGTTAAATGAGTCGTATGTAGCCTATATTGACTATTATCATAATTATTCCTATGATATTTGGGAATTATGGAGTACTATAATCTACTTTCCAGATAGGTCTGAAGTTGGTGGTATTAGTTTCTCAGCAAATTCAGTATATCCGAATGACACCCTATCATTAAAGCCTGGGAATACGGGATGGTAGTTTACTTTATGGAATTCCCATATCCAAAGTACCCATTTTTCTCAAGATTAACTAAAGTTCAACAATGCATGATCCGAAGGATACATTGGATTCTTACATCTCCTGGTGTTCCAACAAAAATTCCACTCACTAGATGCCTATTTGTGGAAGTACATTGTGCACTAATTGAGTGTGGAAATGGACAAGCCAAACCAGCTCATTATCTTATTCAGATAGTTGATTTCAACAACCCCAATGATTGATGACAAGAATGGTTTCCAGAACAAGCAATTGATCCTACTTTAGCAAGACCCATCGATTTGTATAATTTTTACCATCAAAGTTGGGCATTAATTGAACGAGGAAAAACACTAATGCATTGCGAGCTTTTGCTTATCACAATGAGTTTAGCGAATATATGAAGGTGGAGGGAGCGGCTTCAGGAGATGTCTTTGATTATCTCTTTAATATTGGAGCCGAAAAATTCTTATCAGAAAAAGAAAAGAAGTATCATCTGGAATTATTTAAGAAATGGGATCTGGAGCATCTTTAATTTGATGAAGATTTTGATGATTATTCGGATAATGATGGTCTGGAAGATATTATTAGAGATAAAGACATGCAGAATCTCAATATTCAAGACCAGTCTTATCAGCATTAAAAGGTACTGAAAAGTGATTGCTCCATTATTGTACTATTTTAACAAGTGTCAGGTTTGTAAAATAAAGCAGTTTACTATAGTTATATGAATGTAACTATGGCCATGTATAAAATCAGTGTGTACTATAGCCATTAGGACATCCTATGTATTCATAATTCTCTGTAAAAGGAGAAGTTGAGTGCTGAGAAAGGACACGGCCATTTGAGCATACTTGAGCAAAAGAGAAGTCGAGATTCTTCATTTTTCTATGAGCAAGCATCTCTGATGATCTTTGTAGCTTAAGTCCCTCTTCAATCTTTCCATTATAATATTTTCACTTTTAAGCTTTCAATAAAAGAAGTTTCTCAATAGGGAACGTTATTCAATTGAACCTTATATCTTAAATATTATAATTTCTTGATTAAATTCTCACCATCACCTAAAATATTTAAAACTTGATTAGTGATTATGGTTTGAGGTAGGAAATGAAACAGACCTATGTTGTGCTTGATATAATGCAGGTGTAGTTGAGATTAGCAATCTCCGTAAATTGGAAGTTAGAGGAACGCCAGAGTCCAGCATTGATTAAGTTCAGGTAATGATCAAAATTCTCTAATTAAGTTTTAATTATTTTGCTAAGCAAGGTGGGCCTATAACCATAGAAAGTATAATATTTATGATATAAGTAGTAGATTATAATAACTAGTACTAATAAAGTCATTATAAGAAGGTTAATCATTTAAAACAAGCATATTTCTTGAAAAAACCCGAAAAATAGCTTATTTGCATATTTTACCCTTTTCAAGGGCCTTTATGCAAATTCTAAATGTTTAGGGATCAAAATAATAAGAAAAAGGACCTAAGAGTATTTTGTTTGAAAAGCTAGGGTACCCCAGTTTTATTTTTAAAGAGTCAGGGAGCAAACAGTTTTTATCCTAAAACAAATGGTACCACAGAGTCATTTTGGCTTTTGTACACTGCTAAGGCATAGAGTTGGGAATCGCCTACAACTATATGTCTTATATTTTAGAGTCAAACCCGATCTTGCTGCCCTGAGAGTTTAAAAAGGAGTTCCAGAGTCAGTACTCAAAGTTGACATTCCGTGAGAGTTCAAGAGGAGTTTCTAGAATTAAAATCTGGCGTTACAATTGCCTCGGAGTTCAAGAAAGAGTTCCGATTTGGAATTATTGCAGTGTAACTCAAGGAGTTGATGTAAATGTTGAAATCCTAAGAGGGAGCCTTAGGAGTAGACATAGCCTTAAGAAAGGTGAAGTTCATGAACATATACAATGCATTGTCTTCTTTACTTTGACGTTAGCTCATAATCTCTTAGCACCTCAAACTCTCTTTACTTATCTCTAAATCATTTCCTTCTCCACTATTGCACTACACACTTCACTGATTCAGAGTTAGGGTCCTTGAAAAATTGTTTAGTGCATCATCATGTTTATAGTTAGATTCATCTTAAGTTGGGAAGAGTTTGATAACTAGCCCACTCACCTTCCTCTACAATTATTTAACCCTGACCTTAGGACAACATGGGTTTAAGTCAAGTTACAACCTTAAAAATATGTGTCAATGGCTAAAAGACCATATTAGAAGCTTACTAGAAAGTACTATGTGCCTTTTTAAATTGAGAAAAAGATAAGCCAAATAGCTTATGGACTCAATCTGCCAGGTCATCCTAAAATTCGTCTTCGTTATTTGATTGTTCAAATCTTATATGGAAAACTACATGTCAGCAAGGAATTACCTGAATTAGACGAAAGGGATAGTGAAGGGTTGAACCTATGGTTATTCTACGTAGCACGATAGATAAAAAGAGCAATAGGGCTGTAGTCTATGTGTTGATGAAATGGTCAAATACCAATGATGAAGATGCTCCTTAGGAGTTATATGATGGCTAGCAAAGTGGTTTCCCAACTTCAACATGGATGCCGAAGGACAAGCTTTTTATTAGTGGAAGGACTTAATATGCTGCTAATGCAGACAAGCCTGCCATATGAGCTGTTGTTGGGGAGGGGGGAATAATTAACTTTCAAAACATTTTTAGTTTATTAAGAACTTAGCATATTAAGATCATTTTTGTAACAATTTAGCATTCTTGTCTAAACTCTTCTATGATGTTTGTTGAATGTAATATAATAGCAATGTAATACAATTAACTTTACGAAGCAATCATGATTACTCATTTTGTGGTAATCATAATTACAAGATAATTCTTTTATTATAATACTTTTATCTAACCAAACAAGTTAATGAAAATAAAATTATAAACTTGTTTGCATTACAAGGTTGATTGCATCTAACCAAACATTACATTTATGTCTAAACTCTTCTCTTGCAATTCTCTCTCTCTACATATTACCTCAATAAACCTTAGTTTTCTTCTCTCTCTAAAAGCTCAATTATTGATGTAATTTCCCTATTGAATTCCTAAAATTGGCCATAATGAAGTGGAGAGAGAAAAGTGAAGATGGTGACATCACTTTGAGAGTATCTATCAAATCCACTACGTAACATTTAGAGTAGTAATTCTAGTAGCCCAAATTGCAATCCTTAGCAAATTGTGACCAACTCCAAATTAGGGCAAGAATTGTGGGTTGTGAATCTAATGGTGTGATTGAGGTAGGTAAATAAAACTAGGATGTTGGGCACCTAATAGATTACTCCTATTATCAGTGCAGCATGGTTAGGATAGGTAGAAGTTTGGATGTACTGATTGATGTGGCTTAGAGTTTAAGTATCTTAAAGATGTGTCTCATATAAAGATTATTTTTGGTTGAAAGTTTTTAGGGTCTATACAGTATTTTATGTTCTATATATTTAAGAAGATGGAGAGAAATAGAATTAGAGAAGCACATATCTAAATTAGCCATGCAGACTAGGAATTACACATCTTCATACCTTTAATATGAAGTTCCTCAATTTAACGTTCACTATTCCTGTCCATAGTAATCTACAGAGTTTTGAGGACACAATTGTCTTTTATGGGGGTGTGATTATATTATCCTTATTTTTCAAGCCCAAATCTTCTTTTAGAGTATATGCAATGGTGATCCATACTTTTGGATCATAAGTGAGGGCCCACACCCTCTACATTGTCCTACAATCTAGCTTTTTCTCTCCATTCTACATCAAATGGATCACTAACTTGGATAGCCAAATAAAATATTGCTCATGGACCTACATTTAAATATATCTAATTACTTTTAGCCTTTTATTTTGTATTGTTCATTAATATGTTTGCCCAAAAAAAGGGGAAAAGAAAGTTGTGAGCAGATCACCGTAGAGAGCCGGACCACGGGGCGAGCCATGTGGATTATTGATGCAGATAATGTTTTGGATCAAGAGCCTCTTTTTTAGATTGTGATCCAACCAATGCAGACGCTCTTATGTTTGCTTTTTTACTGTCTCTTCCGAATTATAATTTTTGAACTCAAGCGTTATTACATGTGGATTATTGATGCAGATAATGTTTTGGATTGACAGCCTTGCTTTTGGATTGTAATCCAACCAATGCAGGTGCTCTTCTTTTTGCTTTTTATTTGTCTCTCCTGAATTATAATTTTTAAACTTAAGCATCATTAGTACCTTGCAAGCCTTCCTCTTGTGAAACCTTTCTCCTCATTCCCCTTCAATTGGTTGCTGCTAAATATTCTTGAGTAGATAGAGAAGAGTTTTTTGATCCTTCACCTCTTGTCACATGTTCTAAAAAGAGTGGAGGAATTCAATTTAATATTTGATGTTGGAGTTGAGATGAAGATGAAGCAAATAGAGATGAATTGGGCAAATGTTTTGCCTTTTTCTCTCCTTTAACCATGCTTCATTTCCCCTCTTTTTGGATATTAGCTTTGCTTTGCTTTTCTATCTCTTTTATTTGATGTTTTAATAGTCCAAGTTTTACCAGTTGACCTCTGAATTTGAATTCATTCCTCCACGATCGAGTTCATTATGGTAGGGAATTTACAGGCTATGCTGTTTTGACTTATCGCGAAGCCTTTGATCTATCTTATGACATGTGCCTTCTTCTTCTTCTTCAGGTGGATCTCTCTTTATTTTTCTTTAATTGATTGGATTTTATAGTATCTTTGGTGAAGAATTGTTAGGACCTATCAGTAAAAAGGAGACATGCCATTACTATTTGAAGCTTCAATATTAGTTTATCATGTGACGGAATCAAATAGGTCATTTGACATATTGAAACATCGTTAGAGGATGGGATAATCTATTACAACAATAAAAAAAATTGATTTATAATCTATTGGTCTATATATGCTTAACTCTGAAAGAAAGGGCACATCTGAGTCAATAGATAGGGCATATGAACATTAGTTTAGATATGACTTTAAAATGCTCGAGCCACATTGAATAGTGTATGGCGAAGCTATTTTCTAGTACCAAGATTTTTAATTAGTCATTGTATAAAGCATGAATGTGATGGAGGTCCATCCACATCATAGTCATAAGGCTCTCAAAATAGTCTAAGAAATCCAAGTTCAAGCACCAAAGTTCAAGGGATTATCTAAGCCTTGCTTAGCCAAGTTTCTGCCCTACACGGATTCGAGCCAGTGAACAAACCCAATGATGGAGGTCCATCTATGTCACAATCATTAGGATTTTAAAATAGTCCAAGAAGTCCAAGTTCAAGCACCAAAGTTCAAGGGATTGTCCAAGCTTTAGTTAGCTAAGTTTCTTCCCTAACTGGATTCGAACCAATGCACAAACCTAGTTTTATGCACTTTATTTCTTAAACCTTAGAAGGTTTAGCAAGGAAGGAGGAGGCCTAGATTGGAGTTCAAGAAGTGCTCTGTCCAATAAAACATGTTGCAAGTGATTTGGAGTCCATTTGCCCCCTCAAATCAGCTGTACAAGTCATGCGTGCAAACCTGCCCAGTTTTATACGGTTCTAGACATGCTTCTATTTTGGCACCCAATCCTCCACATTTTGGTTTGAAAATTTATGGCTTGATAGCACCTTAAAAATATTATCAAATGTCCATAAAAACCCCAGTGAAATTGCACACTTGTGGAGCTATTAACCAGCAAAGTAAGGGAATTAATTCCCTTTACCTGGGTAGAAGCCAGCCAGTTGTACTTGGTGATTATGACTTGTTTTTGTGTTCTCAAGGGAGCAACCACTTGCAAAAGCACTTGATTAGAGGTCCATGCAGAGGATTAGTCCTTCTTTTAACCTTAAGTCGAGAACTAAGCCCTCAAGATCAATAATGAAACAGGTGCCACTTACCGGCTGTATCCTTCCTTTTATAAACTGCTTTGGGAACCCGGTTTTAACTATGTTTAATTAGCTCATTTTGAATTACTAGCTGTTGTAAGCAAGTGGGAAGGGAGTGTATAACCCCTCTGCAACTTATGTAAAGGAATTTTGATCATTTTATGGATGAAGTTTAGCCTTAACTCTTTAAAACACTCAAACTCTCTTCTAGCTTATCCTTGCTTGTGGCCAGGTAATGCGGTGATCTAGCAAGAGTCTTAGCCTCTCTTTGGTGGTGTTTCTATATCTAAGGAGTTGTTAGGGGCCGTAATGCTTAGCTTGGTGGTGTTTCTGTATCCAAGTGAGGTGCTAGTTTCGGTTTTATCTCAAAATCAAAACTAGTGTGAGTTTGAGTTTTTATAGTTGCTTGTTTTCGCATTTGGGCCGAATCCTTTGCTGATTGAGTGAGGTACTTGTTTTGAGGGACTACATCATTTTTGGTATTAGAGCTAAGGTCTCTCCTTAGCCTTAAATCATAGCCCAAAAATGCCCTAAAAGTGCCCAAACACACTCAGCCACAAAGAACCCGTTTTAGAGACCAGGTTGAGTCACGAGTTCTAGCATAACTTTTGAGGAGAAGTTCGAAGCTCTCATGAAGAATTATGAGGACATGAGATTTTATTATGAGGAGATGAAGAACCAGAATGGGTATTTAAAGTGCCAACTCAGAGAATCCATGAGACAACAAAAGAGGAACCTTAGGAGCTCACAATCATCAAGCCCTCCAGTTCCACCCATGGTGAAGAAGACCAAGAAGAAAGCAATCTGTTTGGTTCATCTAGTGAAGAAGAGCTACTAGAAGACCAAGGAGGGGTAGAAGGAACCAACCAAAACTTGTTGATATCAAGGTGGAGGTCCCGGAGTTCGAAGGGAAGCTTGATCTCGACGAGTTCTTAAACTAGCTCCACACCATAGAAAGAGTTTTCGATCACAAGGAGATTCAGGAGGATAAGAAGGTGAAGCTTATTACTCTTAGGCTTAGAAAATATACCTATCTTTGGTGGACTAATTTGTGTGCTAAAAGAGCTAGAAAAAGAAAAGGCAAGATTCAAACTTGGGAGAAAATGAAATCCAAGCTTAAAGACCGATTCCTACCCCCTTCTTACCTTCAAGATAGTGACCCTCAACTACATAACTTAAGGAACCATGAGTGTAGAGGAGTATACTAGAGGATTTGAAAAGCTTTGGATCAAATGTGACCTTCAAGAGGTCGAGGACCAAACGATTGTAAGGTACTTAGGAGGACTTGATCCTAGGTATGCTCATGTAGTTGATTTACAACAATACTTAACCTTTGATGAAGTATGAGTCCTAGCCTATAAAGTTGAGCAACAAAAAAGCCAAGCTCCTTAAAAGAGACTTTCCAAAACCGTCACCTAAGAGCTAGCCTTTTAACAAGGAGAGCTCCTTTCCACCCCTAAACCCTCAGTTTCGACCTCTTCCACCCCACAAAAGAACCAAACTCCACAAAAAACGCAAGCCCCTCAAAATAGACCAAACCCCGGCCCTTTGAACACTAAAAGATCGAAACTAAGGAGGAAACTAAGGAGGAAGAAATGGAGGAGGAAAAGGAGGTGTACTTCATAGAGGAACAAGAGGAGGTTGTTGGGGAGGTGAATAAAGGAGATTTGCTGGTGTTACAGAGAACTAAGGAAGAGCAAAGGGAGAACATCTTTCTTACTAGATGTATAGCCCAAGGAAAGGTACGCTCTTTAATCATTAACGGTGTGCATTGTGCCAACGTCGCCTCACTTAGCATGGTGGAGAAACTCAATCTCCAAGCCATGACTTACCCCCATCCATACAACATATAATGGCTCAACCAAGGTAAAGGCTTGCAAGTTACTTCAAGATGTTTGATCTCTTTCTCTATTGGAAAGAACTACCATGATGAATTATGGTGTGACATCATTCTCAAGGATGCTTGTCATCTTTTGTTGGGAAGACCATGGTTGTTTGATAGAAAAGTGATACATGATGGCTACTTGAATACTTATACCTCTTCTAAGGATACGAAAAAGATCACCCTTGCCCCCTTAAGCCCGTCCCAACTTCACAAACACAACTCATAAAAGAACCAAGAACATTTGGACCTACTACTCACTTATAATGAACCACTACTTAAGGCCTCTCACCATGAGTTTAAGGCCTTTAAAGAATGGATTCTCACTTTCCTTAGTGAGTTCGAAGGTTCCACACTAAGCCACCCAATAGCCATTTCCCTATTTGAGCATTGTAGCCATTTTTTTCCTGAAGACATCCCCTTAGGCTTACCCCTAAAAAGAGCCATACAACACCTCATAGACCTTAATCTAAGAGCTATACTTCTAAATAAACTGGCCTATAGGATAAATCCTAAGGAGACTATGAAAGTTCAAAGGCAAGTGAAGGAGTTGATCTCTAAGGGGTTGGTTAGGGAGAGCCTTAGGCCTTATGTCGTGCTGGCTCTGTTGGTCCCTAAAAAGGACGAGAGCATATGGATGTGCGTGGATGGTCGAGCCATCAACAAGATTACTATCAAGTATAGGCATCCCATACCATGGCTTGAAGACATGCTAGATGAACTACATGGCTTATATATGTTTTCCAAGGTGGACTTGAGGAGTGACTACTATCAAATCCGTATTACAGTAGGGGATGAGTCGAAGACGGCTTTCAAGATAAAGGGAGTTTTTTATGAGTGGCTAGTCATGCCCTTCGGATTGTCAAATGCACCAAGTACTTTCATAAGGCTTATGAACCAAGTGTTCAGGCCATACATTAGTAGGTTTGTGGTGGTGTACTTTGACAACATTTTGATCTATAGTAAGAACAAGGAGAAGCATCGTGACCATCTAACTCAAATCATGAAGGTCCTTGAGAAGGACAAGCTTTATGGTAACCTTAAAAAGTGCACCTTTTTCACAAATGAGGAGACTTTTCTAGGCTACATTAGGACTACCCACAGCATAAGGGTTGATGAGAGCAAAGTAGAGGCCATGTAGTCTTGGCCTACTCGAAAGAGCATTCATAACGTATGGAGTTTCTATGGATTAACCTCATTCTATAGGCGATTCATAAGGAACTTTAGTACCATAATGGCCCCTATGACCGAGGTGATCAAGGGTTCATATTTCAAATAGACCCCCAAAGCTCAAGAAGCCTTTGAAGACATCAAATCTGAGCTTACTCAAGCCCTAGTGACTAGCTTTACCTTGTTTTAAAAAGGTCTTTGAAGTTCAATGTGATGCTTCCAGAGTGGGAATTGGTGGAGTACTCACTCAAAGGAAACCCATAGCCTTCTTTAGTGAGAAGTTATATGAGTCTAGGAGAAATTACTTCACGTATGACAAGGAGTTTTACACCATTGTGGGGAGTCTTGAGCATTGGAGTCACTACTTGGTGGCTAGTGAGTTCATACTTCATTCGGACCATGAGGCCTTGAAGTACATTCAAGGGCAACATAAGCTTAACTCATAACATGCTACGCAAGTGGAATACCTCCAATCATTCCATTTTACCATCAAACATAAGTTTGGGGAGCTAAACTGTGGAGTTGATGATTTATCAAGAATGCATCTACTCTTGTTTCAACTTGATGCATGTGTTCTTGGGTTTAAGCATCTTAAGTCCCTCTATAATGATGAGGATTTTGGGGAGCTTTACAAGGAATGTCCAAGGCATATAAAAGGGGACTTCTTGATTTAAGAAGGGTATTTACTCAAGGGCACCCACTTATGTATCCGAAAGTGCGGCACTCGTGAGTTGATTAGTAGTGAAGTTCATGGAGGATCATTGGCCGGTCATTTTGGTGAGAACAAGACTCTTCTCATGCTAAGGGAACATTACTTTGGCCTAGCATGAGTAAGGATGTGCAAGACATCTTGAGAAGGTGTGCTACATGTTAAATGGCTAAAAGTTACTCACTTCCCCATGGCTTATACACACCTTTGCCCGTTTCCACCCTTCCTTGGGTTGATGTGAGCATGGATTTCATCCTAGGCTTGCCAAGAACTCAAAGGAACAAAGATTCCATCTTTGTGGCGGTGGACCACTTTTTCAAGATGGCTCATTTTGTACCTTGCAATAAGACCAACGATGCTACTCACATTAACGAACTATACAGTAACGAGGTTGCAAGTTCCTTAATCATTTGTGGATTAACTTATGGAAGAAAATGGGAACCAAGCTCAAGTATAGCACCACTTGCCACCCTCAAACGGATGGGTAAATTGAGGTCACTAATAGGATCTTGGGAACTCTCTTGAGGGCCTTGGTTAAACCCAATGCCAAGACGTGGGATATACTTCTCCCACATATGAATTTGCTTATAATAGGCCACCAAGCAAGGCAATGGGAATGTCTCTTTCAAGATTGTATATGGGGTGGATCCATTAAGTCCCCTTAATCTTGTGCCCAAGGCTATGGATGAGAGGCCAAGTACGAAGGCAAGCAAGAGAGTGGAGGAGATTCAAAAGCTCTATGAGCTAGTCAATTCCAAGATTGAGAAATCCAACATCTCCTACCAAGCTCAAGCAAATAAGCACAAGAAGAGAGTGGTGCTTTAACCCGGGGATCTAGTGTGGATACACTTAAGGAAGGAACATTTCTCTTCTAAACGTAAGAACAAGTTAATGTGGAGGGCAAATGGCCCTTTTGAGATCTTAGAAAGGTGAATGATAATGTATACAAGGTCAAGTTTCCCAAGGACTATGGTGTTTCGGCCACATTCAATGTGGCGAATCTAAGTCCATACTTGGAGGATGATCACTTGGCAAATTTGAGGGCAAATTCTCCTCAACAAGGGGAGGATGATGGAGGTCCATCCATATCACAATCATTAGGCTCTCAAAACAGTCCAAGAAGTCCACGTTGAAGCACCAAAGCTCAAGGGATTGTCCAAGCTTTGCTTAGCCAAGTTTCTGCCCTAATCGGATTCGAACTAGTGTGCAAACCTAGTTTTGTGCACTTGATTTCTTAAACCTCTAGAAGGTTTAGTAAAGATATAGGAGGCTTGAAGTTTAAGAAGTGCTCTATCCAATAAAACAAGTTGCAAGTGATTTAGAGTCCATTTCCCCCCTCAAATCAGCTTTACAAGTCATGCATGCAAAATTGCCTAGTTTTATATGATTCTGGCACACAATCCTTCAAGTTTTGGTTTGAAACTTTTATGGCTTCATAGTACCTTAACAATATTATCAAATGGCCGTAAAAAATCCCATCGAAATTACATATTTGAGGAGCTATTAACCAGCAAAGTAAGGGAATCAATTCCCTTTACTCGAGTAGAAGCCAGCTGGTTGTACTTGGTGATTATAACTTGTTTTAGTGTTCTCAAGGGAGAAACCACTTGTAAAATCACTTAATTAGAGGTTGAAGCAAAAGATTAGAACTTCTTTTAGCCTTTAGTCGACAACTAAGCCCTCAAGATCAATAATGAAATAGGTGTCACTTACTGTTTACATCCTTCCTTTTGTAAACTATTTTGGAAACCTAATTTTAGCTGTGTTTAGTTAGCTCATTTTCAATTACTAGCCATTGTAAATAAGTGGGAGGGGAGTATATAACCCGCCCTTGCAGCTTATGTAAAGGACTTGTAATCATTTTATGAATGAAGTTGAGCCTTAGCTCCTTTGAACACTCAAACCCTCTTCTACCTTATCCTTGCTTGTGGTCAAGTAAGGTGGTGATGTAGTAAGAGTCTTAGCATCTCTTTGGTGGTGTTGCTATGTCTAAGGAGTTGTTGGAGGCCCTAGTGCTTAGCTTGGTGGTGTTTCTATATCCAAGTGAGGTGCTAGTTTTGGTTCTATCTCAAAATCAAAACTAGTGTGAGTTTTAGTTTTTATAGTTGCTTGTTTTCTCGTTTGGCCTGAATCCTTTACTGATTGAGTGAGGTACTTGTTTTGAGGGAATACATCAGACCGGATCAATGATTTTACTTTGTAATCTTAACCTATAACTATTATACGTGAGAGGCTTCTTGATGCTCCTGAAATGCATTTGATTATAAGCCTTATGTAGACACCTAAAAATGGCAGTCGAATTTTTTTTGCCCAATGTTGAGAAAATCAACCCAACCGTAAAACCGAAGGCCCAATGAGGTGATTAATCAAAATAAAATGACAAAAAATAATAATGAGAATCCAATTAGAGGAGAGGTGGCACGATTCAGCAAGACCAGTTTCCCCTTTTTTCTTCTTGCTCCCTTTAACTCGATTATTAGGGCTAATTTCACAAGTGAGTCTAGTTAAAGGTAGATTCCTACTACCATTAGAAAAGTTATTAAGCCTAATATGATTAGGAGTCGGTATTCTTTTCCTAGGCAGAGTCTATCTAATTATCACCTATAAAGGGGGTGCTTCAAGGGTTAAAGAGAGAGGAGAAGGAGGAAAAAAGAAAACAAGGAAAAAAGGAAAAGGCAGAGGGAATGAGCAATTAATCAATCGATTATTGAGAAATAAGTCAATTTGTTAGATCAGAGCTGCTGAGAGCTTAAGAGATCATAAAGAAATTATTATTAGTTGACTACAACCACAAGTCTCTCATCCAACATTAGCGCTATAATCACTCCATTGGGTTCCCCAGGTAACCACGTGAGTTGTCCTGATGGCAAAAATTTCATCTTTCTCTTTCTGTTTTCCCTTTTCATGCTTATTGTATTTTTATAAGTCAATATAGATGTAATCTTTTTGGTAGTTCCCACCCACTGTGAATTATTTATTTTACCTATTTTTGCATTAGACTAAAGATTGTACCATTTTACATGATTTTATATGAAATATTAATGCTTGCATCATGGTATGTTAGCAAAACTAAAGCTTTAGATTCCCCATGTTCAATAGTACAGGCCGTCAGTGATGACAGGCGGTGATGTGATGCACACCATTGCATCATCATTTTTGAGGTTGAATTGATTCGTCCCTTCAGTTGTCCCTGTCGGTACGATTCACTTCGAAAAGAGACTTAGTTTATAAGTTTTCCTAGAACTTACTGGTGACTTTATTAAATTGTATAATAGCAATTATTTTTATTCTTTCTTATTTTTTACCTTTTTTTCATTTCTATACTCAGTAGAGTGGTGCTGATTCTAGATAGTAAGATTGTTTGGACCAAGAAAAATGGTCCTAATTTGACCCAAGAACCAGCCAACTCCTGGATTAGGTTGGAAACCTAGTTCCTGGATCAGGCAGTCATCACTACCTAGGATTAGGACTAGAAAAAACTACACTTGATTTTACTTAAGGAACTGATCCGTTCCTGGGTTAAAATCAGGAACCAGCTTCTGGTTCAATCTATTATTTCTGCTAAGTTTTTAGAAAATAATAAAAGAAAGAATAACAATCAGCTCTCTTTTCCATAAAAAAATAAAAATCAAAATAAAACACCCCAACAAAGGGGTAGTCGAACCATTCAGGGGGATTGCACCCTCGGCGGGTTGGATCATTGCAGTGGCGACTCAACTGAGGACGATTTTCTTTAAGTGGACAAGATTTGAAATTCAATATGGGAAATGGTTTTAATTATGCTTATATTAGGCACCCCACAATAAAAGGGGCAACCCTACATAGGACAACAACACCTCTCGGTAGCGCAAACCTATTATCACCCTTCGGGAGATTGCCCGGCCACTCAGTGGGTCCATTAGACTCAACCAAGTATATAGTTGATCCACCCACTCGTGATGCACTTTCCAGTCCACATGACTTAGGGAAGCTACCAAAACATCACAGTCTTGCCCTGCACCCCATTCATGATGTATGGAGCATTTGGGTCATCAGGAGACTATTGTAAACCTAATCTAAGACCCTTGTAACTTAGAACATTGATTTAGGATTAGAACTCATGTGCATGTTTGGATGTGATATTGTATGACTTAACTGTTTAGCCTTAAGCTTTATGCATTAATGCTTTAGGTCTTAGGAGAGCACAAGTTATAAGAGGTTGACCTCAGCAGGCTAGGGTTATAGACTGAGCCAGCTTCAAGGCTAATGGAGCCCTAAGGGACTCTTGACCTCGAACACGACTAGGGTTAAACCTTAGTCTAGGAAATAATAGTCCTACAAGGAGACCGAGTTATAAGTAGGACTAGGTATTTGTAAAATTAAAAAAAAAAAAAAAGAGAGAGAGAGAGAGTCTGCACCCTAGTAAGAGGCGTAAAATTACTATCGATCGAGAAGTAAGAACGGATAAAAATTAGTGGATGGTTAGCTTCATGGCCGTTAAATTACATCAGGATAGATTGGACTTAGAATTAAAAAGAAAAAGAGTCACTACGGATGTCGGGCGGTACCTTTAGACAGCTCTAGCCCAGTCTAGGTCAGTTTAAGTCAACATATGGCCTGCATATTAGGCTCTAAAGCTTAGATTTTCATAATGCACAAGTTAGCATATTTTGAGTCCTCATTTCCTAGGAAAAGTATTTAGATGGGCTGGTCCTGAGTACTTTCCCTGATTTATCAGGTAGGGAGGCTTAAGAAAGTGTAAGAGCGAAACCCAACAACCGAGAGACTTTTATCTAAGGAACAACTGGCAGAAGCTTTGTCAGCTAGGTCAGAGTCAAGTTCCAAGTCAAAGGGAAATTATGCACCTATTCTAATGGTAGGGAACAATGAGTGCCCAACTCATGAAGGTAATTAAGAAAATGCAAGATCCTAAGGTGCTAGTTTCGGTTCTACCTCAAAATCAAAACTAGACTAGTTGCTTAAAGAATCTTCGATGTTTAATAACTATTTTAATGATTATGCGGGATTCACTCTAATCCTAAAAAGGAAGCTATTGCCGAAATTCACTATACTTGATATCAAGTTTCATAGGACTGAAAATCCACAGCATCACATGAGGAGTTTCATTAGTGCTATGACTTTAAAGGGCATAGACAAGGATATATTTCACTTAATACTCCCTTAAACTTTTGACAAGGAAGCCATGAGGTGATATGACACTATTGACCCACGAAAGGCCATGAATTGGGATGATCTATACAAGGAATTCCTGAACAAATATTCTTATAACACTGATCTCCCAATCAAACTCAAGGATCTAGAGTTAGTTAAGCAAGAAGAGAAAGAAGGGTTTACTAACTACTTGGCTAGATGGAGGGTAAGGCTGCCCCTATGGTAGGTCGAACTTCTGAAATAGATCAAGTAAGATTGTTGTTGGTAGCTTTGAGGTAATGTGAACTAATTTAAAAAAGAAAACCTCAAGTATACAATTGTCATTGTAGTACTTTGAGGGTCAATCCTCAGGGACAATGGGAGAGTTTTAGGCCATTAAAAAGGTGAATTTCTAATTAACTATGCTAACCACATGAAACCATTCAAGAGCAACGTATTCCCAGAACAACTACGTATTTAACCCTAAACTTTCACAACTATCGAACAAATTTGGCGTTAACCATGAACTACTAAGCATAGATAATTATTAAAACAAGTAACCTTATTAACATAACTCCTTCAATTTCAAACAAGCTAACAAAAGCATTCAACCAACGTCATTTAACCACCAAGTTCATCCACCAACCACATTTAACAACATTGGCATAAATCAACTAAACCTGGAAACAAACGATTTACTAAATTTTAGAAACGAAAACATGTCTAAACTTGAGTGTAATTATGGAACAATTTCAGCAGCATAACACCCTTTCTTCGATCAACACAGAAACTAGGGCCTCAACAATCAATTTGATCAACCATAGCAAAAGTAAGCAAACTCAATCTGAATTTAGCTAGTACCAGAAGCAACCATCCAGATTCGAATCAATAGCACTAACAATTCAATCCCACACCAACATGCCATGAAGTTTTACAAAACTCACTAAATACGACTATCACCTTTACCATGCATTCATCACCATCAAGTGTCTCAATACAAGAACACCCACCAAACATAGCCTCACTAAACTCAGATCAACAAGTCATACAAATGAATCCTCATAAAGCTGAAACGGCTGAATAACAGGGGAAGGGGAAATCAGGATGACTAGTAGAACAAGAAAACGGCAACAGGGGAGGGGGAAGTAACAGCATCAACTTAGCAACTCTAACTAAGAACAACCAGCACATTCAGGCCACAGAGAGTTATGCCTCGATGGAATTACAGGGCATTATACTGCCTTCACTGTGCACCATCTCTGCCTCCAACAACTCCATTTAGGGGGAAGGGGGAACGAACTAAATCTACCAAATACAGGGCCTCCTCGCTTTGCAGCTCAGCCCTCCAACCAACAATGGCGATTTCACCATTGACAGAAACAGAGCAAAGAGGGGAGGGGGGTCGAAAAGCGATTGCAATTCGATTCAAACAAAACCAAATCCTCATAAAACGTAAGATTAGCTATAAACCAAGTAAAATTAGTGTATAATTACAACCAACTCGAAAATTGCAACTACTTAACATTAAACCATAACCCTAGAAATCGAAAATTGCATCTGAGAATTTCGAAGGAAAATGAACTAAATTAAACCTAAAAATTCTCTCCCCTCTTCAGCAATGGCATCTGCTTCCTTTTTATACTCGAACCCAATGCCTTGCTTCGATTCTCGACCATCGATTTGGGGGTGTCGTGGATGGCGAAGATGGTGTTGCTAAGATGATGTGCTGGCACCGTTAGCGTGAAACGCGGTGGAGGAGGACAATGATGGTGATGAGGTGGAAGAGAGAGAGATGCGAGGTAGAGAGAGAAAGGAGATTTCGAGTTCGGGGGTCTGGGTTTAGGGATGGAATACGCGAAGAAGAAGGGGAGGGGGTTAAAAGACCTGAACCGGTTTATTAGAGGTGAACCGGGTTTTTTTTTCTTTTCTTTGCAAAGTCGGTCCGGTTCTAAACCGGTTCGGCCCGGTTTTAGGCCGGTTCGTTGTGATTTTTCAATTCCCGACATTATTCACCATTTTTCTTGCATTTTTGGCCATTTTTCTAAAATTATTCAAAACCTGCAAAATAAAATAAAATCAGATAAAAACCTTTAAAATACGATTATGACGAACATAAAATTAGTGTCGAAGTACCCTAAAAATAATTCATTTTTGGTGCGAACAAATACCCCCACACTAAGATTTTGCTCGTCCTCGAGTAAAATAAACTAAACTAACCAAAAGAAAATGAAAAATAAAAGAAGAAAATCCTAACTCACTGTCGTAGGAATCACGGTTGCATTTAGCGTATGCAACAAGCTCTTTTAAACCCCTGGTCTCCCAAGTGGATGAGTGAGGTCTCGTGAGGGTTTTCAGGTGAAATACACACAAAAATTATTCCAAAAATAAAGAAAAATCTTTTTGGTTTTTTCACAAAACTGATATGTACAAAATCTGGGAAAAATATCCGCACATCTCTAATCAGCTAAATCACCCATGTACTTAATTACTGACCTATATATACATAAAATGTACTTCAACGTCCTCTACCTCCTAAATGATATCAGAGCACTAATTTTTCACCCCATAGAACATCAAGATACTGAATCCTTCCCGATGCTTGTGTGCAAGTGTATCATCATCCTAGGGCTTAGATGTACAAGAGTTAGACTCAATCCCACTTGGCCGATATAACTACATTATTAACATATTGGTTTTGGAAGCAAGCTTTCCCAGCAGCAATATTGCCTCAAAGGGTAACACCCAGTAGCACGTGCCTCAAAGGGTAACTCCCAGTAGCACGTACCTCAAAGGGTAACGCCCAGTAGCGCATGTCTCAAAGGGATATTTGTCATTCCAAACTTTATTTTCATCTCTTTTTTTCTTTATTTCATACTTATTCATAGTACAATTTTTTTTTTCCAACCATTTTTCAAAGCAATTATGTCACAAGCTAGTGGGAGAATCATTCTTGGAAAACCTAAGACCCAAAGATAATGATGAAGAAGTAAGTAAGGACTGGATTCCACAACCTATAATGAACTACTGGGGTTTGAATTAGGGCTTAGACTATCACATCTGAGGTCGAAAACTTATCACGCACATCCTATTTATATACAAGCTAATAAACAAAGCACAGGGGATTCAAACTAATCAGAAAAGGAACAACTATTCCCAAACACTAAGACCAAAATCTTTTTGAATTTTTGAATTTTTGAAAAAGGACACGTCACCCCCGCACTAAAACTTCACAATGTCCTCATTGGGAGTAGGATAAGTATGCACATCCAAAAGTCACAAATAACTAAACTCCAAAATAATCAAAAGAAAACAGTCAACTAGACAAGTAAATGAAAATAAAACAAAAGAAGAAAAGAGAGAAAGAAAGGGAACAAACAAGAAAAAAAAAGAAGCTTCTAGCAAACCAGGTTGGGTACTGAGTACACCCAAACTATTGCAGTGGCATTCACTGATCATGGCTAGGATTGTGGAGTATCAGACACTCCACATCTTCTTGGCTCGACAGCTCCAGAAATGACTTTAAGCGCTGACCATTGACTTTGAAGGTGGAACCCGTCAGAGGATCCTAAACTTCGACTGCACCATAGGGAAAAACATGTGAGACAACATAAGGACCCGTCCAGCGGGACCTCAATTTCCCTGGAAATAGATGAAGCCTAGAGTCATATAAAAGTACTTTCATGCCCGGGGTGAATTCCTTCCTAAAAATTTGGCGGTCATGAAACAACTTTGCTCTCTCTTTATACGAACGAGCACTCTCATAGGCTTCAGCTCTGATCTCATCGAGCTCACTCAGCTGCAGTCGTCTCTCTTCACTAGCTTCAGTCAAATCAAAGTTAAGCTTCTATAAGGGCCATGCTTTCGTGCTATCACCGACTAACTGTTTAGTTGTTGATTTTACCAGTTGCTTTTAATTTGTTATCCGACGAAAGTATTAAATCGACCGTGTGAGTTTTTAGCGACTAGTTTCAATAAAAGGGGTGATTATTTGACTAATATTATCATTGACGCTACTTATTTATAAAACATTTGAATCTATGCTAAACCCAGTTTTTAAAATCGCTTTTCGTTTTACTTGACAGATTCCCAAAGTTTAAACCAAAATGTACATGGTAGGTCGTTCAATTTGGGTTTAACCTAACTATTAGCGAGTACGGATCAAAATTTAGCTGTATGTTGTTAGTTTAACCCAAAAAAAAAAAAAAGTTTGAAAAGGGGGAAGGGGGACCGAAGTCGGGCAGAACCCGACCCCCCTCCTCTCGCACCTCGCTCTCTCTCTCTCTGCTACGCTCTCTCTCTCTCTCTCGCGGGCCACCGGTCGCCGCCTGGCGTCACCGCCGGCCGTCACGTGTCGCCGGCGAGAGGAGGAGCTGTCTGGCCTCACCCACGCGTCGCCAGCCACCCAACCACTGCCTGTTTTCCTTCCCCCACGTCACACGAACGAGTCAGCTCTCCAACCACGCGTCTAACACCTAAAAACCACCGCCCACGTGCCGGATTCCGGCGAGCCACTGCCCACTCCACCTCCTCTATAAATCTGGGGGTCGAATTCGACCCCAGACAACCCCAAATCGCGACCAAATCAAAGCTAGGGTTTCGGTTCTGGGTGTAGCTGAACCAAGAACGAATTCAAAAGGGTTTGGGCGTGAATTACTGCCAAGTGAGTGGGTAATTAAGCACTTTCAGGTGAGTGAACATCCTCTCCTAAGCTGTTGCTGTTATTTTAAGTATGAATTCAGTAGAATGATGTTGCATGTCAGATTAAGGTTAGCTCAAGTAGTTAGAAATGTCAGAGATTGATTGAAAATGTGATGCCTGGTAATTTCAAGCCTATTTATGCACGCCCAAACCGCACAAACATACCTTGCTCACTGCCGTCAGTATGCATGTTTTGAAACAGTAAATTTTCAGCTTAGAAATGCACAGGAATTGTTATAGGCTGTAACCGTACTTTCAATAATACCTGAATTGATGCATGTGCAAACTCGCTGCCTGATAATAACTCGAATCATGTTATGCTAAAACGACTTAAATAGGCTTGAAATGTAATTCCGAGGCAATGAATGACTCTTCAAATCGATACGTGTTAAATCGCGCTTGAAAAATGACTTTAAAATGAATTATGCCTAATTAATGAGTTATAGTTTAAAACGGAATTAAAATCGAAGTTAATTTAACGTATTTAGCTTCGATTCAAGTTAATGAGTTATAGTTTAAAACGGAATTAAAATCGAAGTTAATTTAACGTATTTAGCTTCGATTCAAGTTAATGAGTTATAGTTTAAAACGGAATTAAAATCGAAGTTAATTTAACGTATTTAGCTTCGATTCAAGTTAATGAGTTATAGTTTAAAACGGAATTAAAATCGAAGTTAATTTAACGTATTTAGCTTCGATTCAAGTTAATGAGTTATAGTTTAAAACGGAATTAAAATCGAAGTTAATTTAACGTATTTAGCATCGATTCAAGTTATGTAGCTAATTTATGAAAATGGATTAAAAACGAAGTTAGTCTAACGTGTTTAGCTTCCATTCGAATTGGACTAGCTAATGTTTTATGTGTGTAACGAAATAAATTTGAACCCTTTTAGTACATTCGTGCTAGGGAAATTACTTCGAAATGCATTGTTGTGTTTAGCATGGAATTATATTTGATTTACTGAATAAAGTATCGTTGAATTACGAATAAATGTGGCTATTTGCACGTTTGTTGTAACGCTCCGCTGAATGATGCTGGTTGCTCAGGTAAGGGCCTAAACTCCCCTCTCTTTTTCATAAGCTAATATGATAAGATGATGTGATTAATAAATCGATGAATCGAGTTGGTAGTTGGATGGTTTGAGGAAAGAATTATGAGCGATCGAGGTCTTGTGGTACGGTGCTTGTGAGGAGGGAGTTCGGGTTATGAAATTACCGCAATCGTGTGGATTGCGAGGCCATGTGTGGCTCATTGTGTTGAAATGATTACGAAGTGTTTAAATGTGATGTGTGTGTTTCCCTTTCCTTGCATATTTAAAATGTAACATGTGTATGGAAGGGGGATGTTTTGACTAATGACTTTTCATGTGTTTTAAATGAACAATAGCCATGTCTAGTAACGAGCTATGGCCTATTTTAGCTATTCAAATAGTATTTGGGAGGAACCCCTAAAACGTTTTAACAAAAGGGAGATGGGAATTATACGTTGAATGATTTCATTGTTTGAAACGGAAAACTACTAGCCGTTATGGCCGATACGCTTTGAGTGGCTAAGATAATGTGCTGCGGACAATATGATATAATGTAATGTTTTCCTAGGGGATAAGTCCGGATAAACCCTAGAGGCCCTGACGAGGGTTAATGTAATGGTCCGATATGTTATATGTAGCCATCCCGGGAGTAAGAGCTTAAGCATGAGCGTTAGGTCTCACTATGGGATCGAGGATAGTTCTCACCCAATCAGCACCCTGTAATGATCTTAGGCCACAAGTATTTTCCTTATGAATGAAAAATGTAGTTGGCAATTGCCGTCTTAAATGCTTTATGAAAAGAAAGGTTGAAGGTCGACTAATAGTTGATTGAAAGAAAGATGAGCAGTCGTAATACGACTAATATGAATGAAAATGCTTTGTTTCATATGATCTCAAGTAGTGTATGGTCAAGTTCTCATGTTTACTCCAGATAGTTACGTTTGCATCAAGTCATTATGTTGCGTTAAGTAACTATACTTAGAAAGTGCATGTTGGACGAATGAGTATTAATACATCTCACAATCACGTCCTATGATGCCCATCCTTAACATGCCAACGTTCCTCGCATGAAGAACACTTTATGTTAATAATATGGTCAAGTGCCCCTAATGTGTATCGCATAGCTCAACGTAACTTGAATACCACGTGCACATTAACAAATGCACACTAAAGGTCATAGAACTTGGAAAAGGTTTACTTTAGGAAGTGGAGGGGGCACTCATTGAGCACGTAGTGACTCACTCCATTTCCTTCCCCTTTTCCCCTTCCCAGGTAATGAATGAAAGATTATGCGTGCTGCTTGCTTACGGACATCCAGTCTTCCAGAAAGTGTTCTTATGTTGCTGCTGCTTGCTGAAGCTGCCATGTCCTTCTTTGTTAGATGTAATGTAAAGAGTAAACATGTAGTTGGCTCTGGACTATCTGCGAACCATGTAACTAACTGTATGACTGTTGTAAAGGCATAAGCCTCAACCGCGAGTGTGTGACTCGCTGGAAACTCCTATTTCCTTTTTGAATTTTAGTTGTAATGATACAGGTACCCTACAAATTATAATGTAAATTATGGAAATGTTGATATTACAGACGGAACTCTGCCGGATTCGTCCCAGGTTTTTCTAACCTAAGCTAAAGTTGGGTAAAAATTAAGAAGAAAATTAAAAGAAGAAGAGCCTTAAGGGTCTCCTCGGGGGATCCTGGCGGTGTGACATCCCTGGTAGGTAGTGGGGGTGTTACATTGGGTGGTATCAGAGCCATAGGTTGCATATGCATATAGATGTGACCTTAGGAGTGTCAATTTGTGAAATTATGTGCCTTAAAGTGTTTACTTGAGCCTACTACGTGCTTACTTGAGGACACAAACTAGAACATGGTTTAGGACTCCCATTCAAATGCGTGCTTCTTAGTTCATGTCTAATCTCGTGTGGTGGTGTAGGATGGTGTTTAGCATTGATGATTTCGAGTACCTCCCATTCTGGCTGGCCGCGTGGAATGCGGTTTTCTTTTGGGAAGCAATGATTAGGAGTAACCAGAGGGGACCCTTACGGGTCACCCAAAACCACTGGACTTACAAGTTCATCCGAACGATGCCGTGCACGGGAAGATGGGGCGAGGTCACCTCAATCCTCCGTCTATTTCATGTACGCAGGGGAGCTTATACTCCGTTTACTTTCCGGGGATTAGTGGATTTCCTGATGTTAGCAGAAGGACGGGTGGATTCCTTAGGAAGTACCCCCTTGGGAAGGAGCGATGTTGCCATGCAAATGATCAATACGGCTCTAATTGCTCCTGCTGCTACCCAACAACTACCAATCACAATAGTAGAGAGAAATCAGATTGAACATCGTCAAATGAGACTTCTGTTCGCAGAAAACCCTCAGGCAAGACGATACAAGCGAGTAGCCACTCTATGGGCACGTTGGATAGATTCCTTTGGTGCACAATACCCCCGGGGCTGGCAAGCCACGATGCTCAGAATGAGAGAACTGGTGGATGGAGCACCTGATGTGGAGTACTCCCCACCATTTGTGTTATGGGACCTACTAGCCCCAGTTGAGTCTGAGGGCTCGAATGATCCAACGGTAGATGATCCCCCTGAAGAGGGTTCCTCAGGTGGTAATTAGGGTGGTAATAGGGGCTATGTGTAGCCTGGAGTCGCCAATGTGTGCATTGTATTTAAATAAAACTTGGTTAATGTGCGTTTGAAAATGAATAAACATGGGTGATACCCGATATTTCGTGATTCGTGAAAGCGCATTTTTTTTTGAGAAGTGATTCGTGCGACCAAAATAGGATCGCACGAATACTTAAAGCTCTGTACATTCTGTTTAATGTTGTACTATGTTTATAAATGCTTTTGACAATCTATTTTTATGAATAAAAACTAAACAACTTTGCATAAACGACTGTGTAGCCAATGCCTCCACGAAGGGAACAGATGGCGGCACCAACCGCCTTGGAGATGATTTGTCAGTTTAATAAGTTGAGACCACCAAGGTTTAGTGGTGGAACAGATCCTCTTGCCTATGAGGAATGGCTAAGAAGGATGGAGAATTTGTTTGAAGTAATGGACTGCCCCGAAAATTTTAAAGTACGTCTGGCGACCCATCAGTTCGAAAAGGAAGCAGAATTCTGGTGGGGCACTGTCAAACCTCGAGCGGGTGAACCAGCTCTAACTTGGGAACAACTAAAAACTGTGATGGATGCTCAGTATTACCCACGAGATGTAAAGAGGGCAAAGGAACAAGAATTTCTACGGTTGAAACAAGGCCAAATGAGTGTGGTAGAATACGCGGCGAAGTTTAACGAGCTTAGTCGCTTTGCGCCTAATCAAGTCGCAACTGAAGAAATGAAGATGGACCACTTCGAGCAAGGTCTTAAAGGACCCATTAAGCGGATGATAGCTGGGCATGTTTTCACCAGCTTCCAGGAGATGTACCAGAGGGCGGTGAAAATAGCCCGAGTCATAGCTGAAACCGAAGAGGAAAGTCGTCAGGTTGGCCCAGCAAAAAGGAAGTTTAATCAAGGAGGGTCCAGTACCCAGGGAAGCAATAAGATCGGCAATTTCGACAACCGGGGAAAAGGAAAACAAGTTGTACCAAGGCAGGTGCTGGAACCCTGCAACCAATGCGGGCGTATGCACTCTGGTCGGTGCCGATATGGCACACAAGAATGCTATGGGTGTGGATCTACGGACCACAAAATTGCAAATTGCCCCAAAAAGGCGTGGAATCGGCAGAACAGTACACAAGGTTCAGGCACGGGGGCGAATCCAATTCCACAAAGAGGCCGACCTCCTGTGAATGCAGCTTCAGAAGGCAAACGAGGCGGAAAAAGGCCGCAAGCAGGTGGCCGGGTGTTTAGCTTGGAAGGAGGTGAGGCGGAGGACCTCACTGCCACCGTATCAGGTACCCTTTTTATTAAACATCTTTATGCTTATGTTTTATTTGATTCAGGTGCCACACATTCTTTTGTAAATCCTACCTTTGCAAGGAAACTCGCTAGCAAGCCCAGTGAAATGGATGTACAATTATGTGTGACTACCCCCTTAGGGTCTGCTTACTATACCGACCTTGTCTTTAAGGACTGTGCTATTCAATTGGAAGGGAGAACTCTCCCTGTAGACCTAATACAGTTGGATATACAAGGTTGGGATGTTATTCTAGGGATGGACTGGTTGATGAGACATAAAGTTACTATTGACTGCGAGAGAAAGCTGGTTACCTTCACGGCCTCCAATGGAGAAAGAGTAACCTTTAAGGGAAGTGGCCACCAAGTAACCATTCCAACGGTATCTGCTATGCAAGCACTCAAAATGTTGAAGAAAGGATGTCAGGGCTATTGGTGTGCAATTGAGGTCGCAGAACTAAAGGAGCCGGACTTGAGTGAGATTCCGGTAGCGAGGGAATTTCCACAGGTGTTTCGAGAGGTACCGGGGCTACCACCCGACAGAGAAATCGAATTCACCATTGAACTAGTGCCTGGAACCGCTCCAATATCCAAGGCACCTTATCGAATGGCACCTGCGGAATTGGCGGAGTTGAAAACTCAGTTGCAAGAGCTACTAGATAAGGGGTTAATTCAGCCTAGTGTTTCACCCTGGGGAGCACCAGTACTATTTGTGAAGAAGAAAGATGGGAGTTTGAGGTTATGTATTGACTATCGAGAACTAAACAAGGTAACGGTTAAGAATAAATACCCACTCCCTCGAATTGATGACCTGTTTGATCAATTGGCTGGTGCTTCGGTGTTCTCGAAGATTGATTTGAGATCGGGGTACCATCAATTGAAGATCAAGAAGGGGGACGTGCCTAAAACTGCTTTTCGCACTCGATATGGCCACTACGAGTTCTTGGTGTTACCGTTCGGACTGACGAACGCTCCTGCCTTCTTTATGGACTTGATGAACAGAGTCCTTAGGCCCTTCCTAGATAAATTTGTAGTGGTGTTCATCGATGATATCCTGGTTTACTCCAAGACCAAGGAAGAGCATGCAAACCACTTGCGAATGGTGCTGAAAACCCTAGAGGAGCACAAATTATATGCCAAACTTAAAAAGTGTGAGTTCTGGTTAGAAAGGGTGCAATTTCTGGGACACATAGTGACCAAAGATGGCATCTCGGTGGATCCGGCAAAGGTGGAGGCCATTATAAACTGGCCAAGACCAACAAACGTCTCCGAAGTGCGAAGCTTTTTAGGTATAGCTGGCTACTATCGAAGGTTTGTAGAAGGATTTTCAAAACTAGCCTTACCTATTACCAAACTACTTCGGAAGGCCACTAAATTTGAATGGACCCCAGAGTGTGAAGATAGCTTTCAGGAGCTAAAGAAACGTTTGGTATCTGCACCAATATTGGCGATACCTGAAGGCAATGAAGGATTTGTAATCTACAGTGATGCGTCCAAGAAGGGACTGGGTTGTGTATTAATGCAGAAAGATAGAGTTATTGCTTATGCCTCTCGCCAATTGAAGCCCTACGAAGAGAATTATCCAACACATGACCTAGAATTGGCCGCGGTGGTATTTGCCTTGAAAATCTGGAGACATTACCTCTATGGAGTAAGGTGTGAAGTATACACTGACCACAAGAGCTTGAAATACATCTTTACTCAAAAAGAGTTAAACATGAGACAAAGAAGATGGCTAGAACTCCTTAAGGATTATGATATGGAGATCAAATATCATCCTGGAAGAGCAAACGTGGTGGCTGACGCACTGAGTAGAAAATCCATGGGGTCTGTAGCCTGTCTACTTACACAAGAAAAGAGACTCCTAAGGGAGCTCGACGTGTTACAAATAGAGGTAGTACTGCGAGGAAATCAAGGCTACTTGACAGCGCTCCAAGTCTCTTCGCCATTGATCGAAACGATCAAACAACAGCAGAAGGATGACCCTGAACTTATGAGGACAAAGAAAGGCATGGAAGAGGGAAAGAACAAGGAATTCTCCATCCGAAATGAGGTACTTTGGTATGGGAATAGACTGTGTGTACCGAACATAACAGCTCTCAAGGAGGAATTATTAAAGGAGGCGCACAATTCCACACTTGTTGTACACCCTGGGAGTACGAAGATGTACCATGATTTGAAGACCCATTACTGGTGGAATGGCATGAAAAGGGATATCGCAGAGTACGTGGCTCGATGCCTTACGTGCCAACGGGTGAAAACCGAGCATCAGAAACCTGGAGGTTTACTGCAACCCTTGCCAATTCCTGAGTGGAAATGGGAACACATCACCATGGATTTCATGATTGGAATGCCAAAAACCATCAAACAACACGACGGTGTGTGGGTTATAGTTGACAGATTGACCAAGGCTGCACACTTCTTGCCCATCAAGGCCACTTTCACCTCTGAGCAACTAGCTAACCTATACATTAAGGAGATAGTTAGACTGCATGGTGTGCCACTCAGTATTGTGTCAGATCGCGATACCAAGTTTGCATCTCGCTTCTGGCATGGGTTTCAAAGAGCAATGGGTACAAAATTACGATTAAGTACGGCCTTCCATCCTCAGACGGACGGTCAATCCGAAAGAACTATTCAAACTCTGGAGGATATGTTGAGAGCCTGTGCCCTCGATTCTGCTGGAACTTGGGATCATAACTTGCCTCTGGTTGAATTTGCGTACAATAATAGTCACCACGCCAGTATAGGCATGGCTCCTTTCGAGGCGCTATACGGTAGACGTTGCAGAACTCCAGTTTGTTGGAATGAAATAGGAGAAAGGGAACCATCCAAGGTTGACTTAATCGATCGAACGATCGGAATAATCAAGGCCATCCGCCAGAGATTGCAAGTTGCGCAAAGTAGACAAAAGAGCTACGCGGATAATAGGAGAAGGCCACTGGAGTTTGAGATTGGAGACCATGTATTTCTGAAAGTGTCCCCACTTAAGGGGAGCATAAGATTTGGACAAAAGGGGAAACTAAGCCCACGGTTCATTGGACCGTTTGAAGTCTTGCAGAAAGTAGGATCGGTTGCATACCAATTGGCCTTACCACCCTCATTGCAAGGCATCCACGATGTATTCCATGTATCCAGTCTCAGGAAATATGTTCCGGATCCAAATCATGTCATCCGATATGAACCCCTACAAGTTAAGGAAAATCTTACCTATGTAGAAGAACCCATCCGGATTTTGGAGAAGACGGAAAGGAAGCTCAGAAATAGGAGCATTCCCTACGTTAAGGTGTTATGGAAACATCACAAGGTGGCAGAAGCAACTTGGGAGTTGGAAAGCGAAATGCGTGAGAAATATCCCGCATTATTTTCACCAGGTGAGCAAATTTCGAGGACGAAATTCTTTTAAGGGGGGGAGAGTGTAAGGGCCATGCTTTCGTGCTATCACCGACTAACTGTTTAGTTGCTGATTTTACCAGTTGCTTTTAATTTGTTATCCGACGAAAGTATTAAATCGACCGTGTGAGTTTTTAGCGACTAGTTTCAATAAAAGGGGCGATTATTTGACTAATATTATCATTGACGCTACTTATTTATAAAACATTTGAATCTATGCTAAACCCAGTTTTTAAAATCGCTTTTCGTTTTACTTGACAGATTCCCAAAGTTTAAACCAAAATGTACATGGTAGGTCGTTCAATTTGGGTTTAACCTAACTATTAGCGAGTACGGATCAAAATTTAGCTGTATGTTGTTAGTTTAACCCCCAAAAAAAAAAAAAAAGATTGAAAAGGGGGAAGGGGGACCGAAGTCGGGCAGAACCCGACCCCCCCTCCTCTCGCACCTCGCTCTCTCTCTCTGCTACGCTCTCTCTCTCTCTCTCGCGGGCCACCGGTCGCCGCCTGGCGTCACCGCCGGCCGTCACGTGTCGCCGGCGAGAGGAGGAGCTGTCTGGCCTCACCCACGCGTCGCCAGCCACCCAACCACTGCCTGTTTTCCTTCCCCCACGTCACACGAACGAGTCAGCTCTCCAACCACGCGTCTAACACCTAAAAACCACCGCCCACGTGCCGGATTCCGGCGAGCCACTGCCCACTCCACCTCCTCTATAAATCTGGGGGTCGAATTCGACCCCAGACAACCCCAAATCGCGACCAAATCAAAGCTAGGGTTTCGGTTCTGGGTGTAGCTGAACCAAGGACGAATTCAAAAGGGTTTGGGCGTGAATTACTGCCAAGTGAGTGGGTAATTAAGCACTTTCAGGTGAGTGAACATCCTCTCCTAAGCTGTTGCTGTTATTTTAAGTATGAATTCAGTAGAATGATGTTGCATGTCAGATTAAGGTTAGCTCAAGTAGTTAGAAATGTCAGAGATTGATTGAAAATGTGATGCCTGGTAATTTCAAGCCTATTTATGCACGCCCAAACCGCACAAACATACCTTGCTCACTGCCGTCAGTATGCATGTTTTGAAACAGTAAATTTTCAGCTTAGAAATGCACAGGAATTGTTATAGGCTGTAACCGTACTTTCAATAATACCTGAATTGATGCATGTGCAAACTCGCTGCCTGATAATAACTCGAATCATGTTATGCTAAAACGACTTAAATAGGCTTGAAATGTAATTCCGAGGCAATGAATGACTCTTCAAATCGATACGTGTTAAATCGCGCTTGAAAAATGACTTTAAAATGAATTATGCCTAATTAATGAGTTATAGTTTAAAACGGAATTAAAATCGAAGTTAATTTAACGTATTTAGCTTCGATTCAAGTTAATGAGTTATAGTTTAAAACGGAATTAAAATCGAAGTTAATTTAACGTATTTAGCTTCGAATCGAGTTAATGAGTTATATTAAAAATTAAAACGTTAATTTAAGTTTTTAACGTATTTAGCTTCGATTCAAGTTAATGAGTTATAGTTTAAAACGGAATTAAAATCGAAGTTAATTTAACGTATTTAGCTTCGATTCAAGTTAATGAGTTATAGTTTAAAACGGAATTAAAATCGAAGTTAATTTAACGTATTTAGCATCGATTCAAGTTATGTAGCTAATTTATGAAAATGGATTAAAAACGAAGTTAGTCTAACGTGTTTAGCTTCCATTCGAATTGGACTAGCTAATGTTTTATGTGTGTAACGAAATAAATTTGAACCCTTTTAGTACATTCGTGCAGGGAAATTACTTCGAAATGCATTGTTGTGTTTAGCATGGAATTATATTTGATTTACTGAATAAAGTATCGTTGAATTACGAATAAATGTGGCTATTTGCACGTTTGTTGTAACGTTCCGCCGAATGATGCTGGTTGCTCAGGTAAGGGCCTAAACTCCCCTCTCTTTTTCATAAGCTAATATGATAAGATGATGTGATTAATAAATTGATGAATCGAGTTGGTAGTTGGATGGTTTGAGGAAAGAATTATGAGCGATCGAGGTCTTGTGGTATGGTGCTTGTGAGGAGGGAGTTCGGGTTATGAAATTACCGCAATCGTGTGGATTGCGAGGCCATGTGTGGCTCATTGTGTTGAAATGATTACGAAGTGTTTAAATGTGATGTGTGTGTTTCCCTTTCCTTGCATATTTAAAATGTAACATGTGTATGGAAGGGGGATGTTTTGACTAATGACTTTTCATGTGTTTTAAATGAACAATAGCCATGTCTAGTAACGAGCTATGGCCTATTTTAGCTATTCAAATAGTATTTGGGAGGAACCCCTAAAACGTTTTAACAAAAGGGAGATGGGAATTATACGTTGAATGATTTCATTGTTTGAAACGGAAAACTACTAGCCGTTATGGCCGATACGCTTTGAGTGGCTAAGATAATGTGCTGCGGACAATATGATATAATGTAATGTTTTCCTAGGGGATAAGTCCGGATAAACCCTAGAGGCCCTGACGAGGGTTAATGTAATGGTCCGATATGTTATATGTAGCCATCCCGGGAGTAAGAGCTTAAGCATGAGCGTTAGGTCTCACTATGGGATTGAGGATAGTTCTCACCCAATCAGCACCCTGTAATGATCTTAGGCCACAAGTATTTTCCTTATGAATGAAAAATGTAGTTGGCAATTGCCGTCTTAAATGCTTTATGAAAAGAAAGGTTGAAGGTCGACTAATAGTTGATTGAAAGAAAGATGAGCAGTCGTAATACGACTAATATGAATGAAAATGCTTTGTTTCATATGATCTCAAGTAGTGTATGGTCAAGTTCTCATGTTTACTCCAGATAGTTACGTTTGCATCAAGTCATTATGTTGCGTTAAGTAACTATACTTAGAAAGTGCATGTTGGACGAATGAGTATTAATACATCTCACAATCACGTCCTATGATGCCCATCCTTAACATGCCAACGTTCCTCGCATGAAGAACACTTTATGTTAATAATATGGTCAAGTGCCCCTAATGTGTATCGCATAGCTCAACGTAACTTGAATACCACGTGCACATTACAAATGCACACTAAAGGTCATAGAACTTGGAAAAGGTTTACTTTAGGAAGTGGAGGGGGCACTCATTGAGCACGTAGTGACTCACTCCATTTCCTTCCCCTTTTCCCCTTCCCAGGTAATGAATGAAAGATTATGCGTGCTGCTTGCTTACGGACATCCAGTCTTCCAGAAAGTGTTCTTATGTTGCTGCTGCTTGCTGAAGCTGCCATGTCCTTCTTTGTTAGATGTAATGTAAAGAGTAAACATGTAGTTGGCTCTGGACTATCTGCGAACCATGTAACTAACTGTATGACTGTTGTAAAGGCATAAGCCTCAACCGCGAGTGTGTGACTCGCTGGAAACTCCTATTTCCTTTTTGAATTTTAGTTGTAATGATACAGGTACCCTACAAATTATAATGTAAATTATGGAAATGTTGATATTACAGACGGAACTCTGCCGGATTCGTCCCAGGTTTTCCTAACCTAAGCTAAAGTTGGGTAAAAATTAAGAAGAAAATTAAAAGAAGAAGAGCCTTAAGGGTCTCCTCGGGGGATCCTGGCGGTGTGACATCCCTGGTAGGTAGTGGGGGTGTTACAGCTTCCTAATGGCCCACTAGGCTTTGTGCTCTATCTTCACAGGTAAATGACAAGGCTTTCCATAGACTACCCTATAAGGCGACATACCTAGGGGAGTCTTGAAAGCTGTCCTGTATGCCCAAAGAGCATCTATCAACTTATCAACCCAGTCTTTTCTATGCCTACTCACAGTCTTCTCAAGGATCTGTTTAATCTGACGATTAGACACTCTACCTGGCCACTTGTCTGGGGGTGGTAGGGAGTAGCAAGTCTGTGGATTATTGAGTACCGCTTTAATAAAGCATCAAAAGATTTATTATTAAAATGGGTACCCTGGTCACTAATAATGGCTCTAGGCATACCAAATCGAGCAAAGATATTCTCCCTAAGAAATTTCACAACCACTTTGGTTTCATTAGTCTTGAAAGGGATAGCCTCGATCCATTTAGAAACATAATCCACAGCTAATAAAATATACTCATTCCCAAAAGAGATAAGAAATGGTCCCATAAAATCAATACCCCACACATCAAAAACTTCCACCACAACGATGGGGTTTAGTGGCATAGTTTTTCTTACTGATTCTTCCTACTGTTGGCACCGAGGGCAACTCTTGCAATAGCCAAATGCATCTTTAAATACAGTCGGCCAATAAAATCCACATTGAAGAATTTTGGCGGCTGTCTTCTTACCACTAAAATGCGCCCCACATGCCTGGTCATGACAAAAAGACAAGACACTTGTTACTTCATGGTCGGGTATGCACCTTCTAAAGACTTGGTCTGAGCAATATTTAAACAAATAGGGGTCATCCCAAACAAAGAACTTCACTAGGTGGAAGAATCTGTCTTTGTCATTCTTAGTCCAAACTTCAGGGATCCTACCAGCAACTAAATAGTTCACAATATCTGCATACCAAGGATCTGGGTGGACAGCGTACAACTGCTCATCAGGGAAGCATTCAGAAACACTAGACTCACTGTCCCTTAGAATCCTAGACAGGTGGTCAGCTACAAAGTTTTCAGAACCCTTTTTGTCTTTGATTTCATAGTCAAATTCTTGTAGAAGCAAAATCCGTCTTATGAGTCTAGGTTTAGCATCCTTCTTAGAAAGTAGGTGCTTAAGGGTCGAATGGTCAATGTAAACAATCACATGTGAGCCAATCAGATATGATCTGAACTTTTAAAAACCAAAGACAACAGCCAGAAATTCTTTTTTAGTAACAGTATAATTCAACTGAGCATCATTCAATGTGTGACTGGCATAATAAATCACATGAGGTTTCTTATCAATGCGCTGTCCTAATACAACCCCAAGAGCAAAATCAAATGCATCACACATTAATTCAAAAGACTCTCCCCAAATAGGAGGATGAAGGATAGGAGCAGAGGTTAGGGCCTTCTTAAGCTTGGAAAATGCCTCATGACATGCTTCAGAGAAATAAAATGGCACATCCTTAGCTAATAGAGTGGACAAGGGCTTAGCAATTTTACTGAAATCCTTGATGAAACGTCGATAACAGGCCACATGTCCTAGAAAAGACCGCACCTCTTTCACACTAGTAGGAGGGGGAAGATTAATGATTAGGTTAGTCTTAGCTTTATTAACCTCAATTCCATCCTGGGAAATAACATGACCTAAGACTATACCCTTTTTCACTATGAAATGACATTTTTCCCAATTCAAAGTTAAATTTTTCTCCCTACACCTTTCCAACACTTTTCTTAGATTAGTTAAGCAAGCATCAAAGGAAGGTCCAAACATAGAGAAATCATCCATAAAAATTTCCATGCATTGCTCTACTAAATCTGAGAAAATAGAAATCATGCATCTTTGAAAGGTGGCTGGGGCATTACACAGTCCACATGGCATTCTTCGAAAAGTATATGTTCCAAATGGGCAAGTAAAAGTAGTCTTCTCCTGATCCTCAGGAGCAATACAAATCTGAGTATAGCCAGAATATCCATCTAGAAAGCAATAAAAGGAATGTCCTGCTAATCTCTATAGCACTTGGTCCAAGAAGGGAAGGGGAAAGTGGTCTTTTCTTGTGGCAGCGTTCAACTTCCTATAATCTATGCATACACGCCACCCAGATTGCACACGAGTAGGAATTAGCTCGTTCTTATCATTCCTAATCACAGTAATACCAGTCTTTTTGGGAACAACTTGAACAGGGCTAACCCACTCACTATTAGAAATAGGATAAATGATTCCATGACCTAACCATTTCAAGACCTCCTTCTTAACTACTTCCTGTAAGGTGGGGTTTAAATGCCTCTGATGATCTCGTTAAGGCTTAGCATGGTCCTCCAAATGAATTCTATGTTGCACAGTAACAGGACTAATACCCTTAATGTCTCCTAAAGTCCATCCTAAAGCTTCCTTGTTCTCTCTAAGTAAAGAAACCAGTTTGTCTTCTTGGTCCCGATCCAAATCAGAAGCAATGATGACAGGTAAAGATTCATCGGGTCCTAAAAATACATACTTAAGAGAATCAGGAAAAGGTTTCAACTCAAGAGTCATGGAGGAGACAAATTCAGCAACAGATTCAGACATAACAGCAAGCAGACAGTCAGTGGTGGAGCATAAGTCATCAAACTCAAACACATCATATTCAAGTTCATCCTCTATAAAAAATGACTCCTACTCAGTATCAAGTACATCATCCAAAACATAAGCAAATACGGAATCTCCTACCCAATTAAGAGTGAAAGACTCTATATCATCAAATCCAGAAGGCTGCCTTTGCAAGTTAAAAATATTCAATTCCGTAGTCATATTGCCAAAAGACAATCTCATCATACCATTCCTGCAGTTAATAAGGGCATTTGCAGTGGCTAAGAATGGATGCCCTAGACTCACATGAACCTGACTTGCTATGTTGGGCACCTTTTCAGTCTCAATGACAACAAAGTCTACTGGGTAAATAAATTCACCCACTCTAATCAGTACATCCTCAACTATCCCTCTGGGTACCCTTGTCGACCTATCAGCTAATTGAATGACCATCCTGGTGGGTTTCAACTCACCTAACTCTAGTCTCTTGTATTCAACAAAGGGAATCAAATTCACACTAGCCCCTAAGTCAAGCAATGCTCTCTGAATGAGCTGGTCCCCTGTGACTATAGACACAGTAGGGCAACCGGGATCCTTATACTTTGCCGGTATCTGAGAGAGGATGGAATTGGCTCTAAAAGTCAAGAAGGCTTTCTTAGATGCACTAGTTGCCTTTTTTGTAGTACATAAGTCTTTCAAGAACCTAGCATACGGAGGCATCTGCTAGATAGCATCAAGCAAGGGAATATTGATCTTGACTTGAGAGAAGGTCTCCCTGATTTCTCAGACTGAGGAGAAGAAGAATTCTGAGGAGGCAAGGGTGTCTGGAATTTCTCAGACTGAGGAGAAGAAGAATTCTTAGGAGGTGAAGAGTCTTTTTCTCGAGGTTTCTCTCCCTTAGCGGGTGACTGAAGGGGAGGACATTCTGGGGTACTGGAGTCATCATCAGGTGTATCTCCTGACTGATCCCCTGACTGACTGGATGGACCAGTCTCTGGAGTAGAAGAAGGAGATGAATTTTGGAAGAACTGATGAGGAAATCTACAAGGTTCAGTAGGGTTTCTCACTTAGTTATCGACCTCTCTATCAGAACGGAGAGATATAGCCGCATTCACCTTCCTAACTGACTCATTCTCTCCACATTGTTGTTAATTCTCCTCTCCAATTTATCAATATCTATATAACCTGGAGGAGGCTGAACTTGAGCTACAGGAGGTGGAGGTCTTGGTGCATTAGGTGCACCTGAAAAAGCTGGTCCCTGAAAAGAGTGTATAGGATGGGGAAGGGGCTGGGAATTGTTTCTATGAAACATCCTAGGCTGGGAATTGGGAGCCACAGCATTGGGTCCACTATTCCATGAAAAATTAGGGTGATTCCTCCACCCTGGGTTGTAGAAAGGGGAGAAGGGGTCATTCTTGGGTTTCTGGAAAGCCATACTTGCTTGTTCTTATTCAGTTGCCAATTGATGAGCGAAGTAAGGACAAGCACTCAACGAATGGTCCATGGATTGGCAATAAGAGCAAGACACTATAGAAGTCTGAGATAGCTGAGACAACTGGGGAGATAATCCCTCATCATATTTTCTAAAACAGTAATCTTAGATTCCAAGTGACTAACATCAGATATTGAATGCAACCCACCCCTAGCTAACCTAGAATTCAGGCTATCATCCCGTGCAGTTTCCCACTGCATGGTCTTTTCAACCAATTCCTCTAAAAATTCCCATGCATCTGTAGGGTTCTTAAAAAGGAAACCCCCCTGACACATAGACTCGACCATGGTCCTGGTTTGCTGATCAAGTCCTTCATATACAATTTGACACAACCGGGCCTGGTCTAATCCATGATGTGGACATTGAGCCAACAAGGTTTTAAATCTATCAAAGCATTTCCAAAACGACTCCCTATCAAGTTGCACAAATTGGTTAATCTCATTCCTTAATTTTATAGTCTTGGCATTTGGGAAATACTTTCTTAAGAACAATTTTACGAAATCATTCCACGAAGTGACAGAATTAGCAGCCAAGCCATACATCCATCTTTTAGCAGAATCTTTCAAGGCAAAAGGAATGAGTTTCATTCGCACCACATCAATAGGAATGTTAGGAAATTGCATCATTGAATAGACTTCTTCGAATTCCCTTAAAAACAAATAGGCATCCTCTAATCCTGAAAACTAAGGGAGCATATGAGTATAATGAGGTTTCAATTCGAAGGTCACATTTGGTGCAAGAATAGGCACAACAAAACATGATGGCAAGGCAGTTCGAGGTGGATAGAAAATATCACTTAAAGTCCTCTCTTGTGCTATGTTCTCTAATTCAGGCTCAGATTCAGGTTCTAGGTTAGGGTCAGGCTCACTTCTAACTAGTCTTCGATTTTTAGGGTCTCTAACCCAACTGGTCATAAAACCCCGTGCCTTATCAACACAAAATGGTCAAACTCAAAATTTCCTAATTTTTATGGTTTTTCAAATTTTTCAAATGTTTTTGGATTTTTGAGTTTTCAAATTTTTTCATTTTCAAAGGTTTTTCAATTTTTTTTTGGGGATTTTACGCTTTTTCAAATCTTTTTGGATTTTTGATTTTTTTGAAGAAATGATTAACATAAGTGACGATTAATAACAAAATAAAGAAATCAACTAAAACAAATCACAACAACTAAGCAACTACGAATGAAATCACCAAAACACAGTACGAAAAGAGTAATATACGAAAACAAAAAGATGACCTAATCTGTTGCCGTCGTCCCCGGCAACGGCGCCAAAAATTTGTTGGAAGCTTTGAGGTAATGTGAACTAATTTAAAAAGAAAGCTCAAGTATACAATTGTCATTGTAGTACTTTGAGGGTCGATCCTCAGGGACAATGGGAGAGTTTAAGGACATTAAAAAGGAGAATTTCTAATTAACTATGCTAACCACATGAAACCATTCAAGAGCAACATATTCCTAGAACAACTACGTATTTAACCCTAAACTTTCACAACTATCAAACAAATTTGGCATTAACCATGAACTACTAAGCATAGATAGTTATTAAAACAAGTAACCTTATTAACATAACTCCTTCAATTTCAAACAAGCTAACAAAAGCATTCAACCAACTTCATTTAACCACCAAGTTCATCCACCAACCACATTTAACAACATTGGCATAAATCAACTAAACCTGGAAACAAACGATTTACTAAATTTTAGAAACGAAAACATGTCTAAACTTGAGTGTAATTATGGAACAATTTCAGCAGCATAACACCCTTTCTTCGATCAACACAGAAACTAGGGCATCAACAATCAATTTGATCAACCATAGCAAAACTAAGCAAACTCAATTTGAATTCAGCTAGTACCAGAAGCAACCACCCAGATTCGAATCAATAACACTAACAATTCAATCCCACACCAATATGCCATGAAGTTTTGCAAAACTCACTAAATACTACTATCACCTTTACCATTCATTCATCACCATCAAGTGTCTCAATATAAGAACAGCCACCAAACATAGCCTCACTGAACTCAGATCAACAAGTCATACAAATGAATCCTCATAAAGCTGAAACGGCTGAATAACAGGGGAAGGGGAAATAAGGATGACTAGTAGAACAAGAAAACGGCAACAGGGAAGGGGGAAGTAACAGCATCAACTTAGCAACTCTAACTAAGAACAACTAGCAAATTCAGGCCACAGGGAGTTATACCTCGATGAAATTACAGGGCATAATACTGCATTCACTGTGCACCATCTCTGCCTTCAACAACTCGATTCAGGGGGAAGGGGGAACGAACTAAATCTACCAAACACAGGGCCTCCTCGCTTTGCAGCTCAGCCCTCCAACCAAAAATGGTGATTTCACCATTGACAGAAACAGAGCAAACAGGGGAGGGGTCAAAAAGCGATTGCAATTCGATTCAAACAAAACCAAATCCTCACAAAACATAAGATTAGCTATAAACCAAGTAAAATCAGTGTTTAATTACAACCAACTCGAAAATTGCAACTACCTAACATTAAACCCTAACCCTAGAAATCGAAAATTACATCTGAGAATTTTGAAGGAAAATGAACTAAATTAAACCTAAAAATTCTCTCCCCTCTTCAGCAATGGTGTCTGCTTCCTTTTTATACTCGAAACCAATGCCTTGCTTCGATTCTCGACCATCGATTTGGGGGTGTCGTGGATGGCGAAGACGGTGTTGCCAAGATGATGTGCTGGCACCGTTAGCATGAAACGCGGTAGACGAGGACAACGATGGTGATGAGGTGGAAAAGAGAGAGATGCGAGGTAGAGAGAGGAAGGAGATGGGGATGGTGTCGCCATGGGCTTCGAGTTTGGGGGTCTGGGTTTGGGGATGGAACACGCAAAGAAGAAGAGGAGGGGGTTAAAAGACCTGAACCGGTTTATTAGAAGTGAACCGGGTTTTTTTTCTTTTCTTTGCAAAGCCAGTCCGGTTCTAAACTGGTTCGGCCCGGTTTTAGGCCGGTTCGTAGTGATTTTTCAATTCCCGACATTATTCACCATTTTTCTCGCGTTTTTGGCCATTTTTCTAAAATTATTCAAAACCTGCAAAATAAAATAAAATCAGATAAAAGCCTTAAAAATACAATTATGACGAACATAAAATTAGTGTAAAAGTACCTTTAAAATAACTCATTTTTAGTGTGAACAATTGTTCAACAGAAGCCTTCAGCCCTCTTATTATCAACACCAACAGTTCATGTCATTTGAGAGTTTTACAGCATTAAGAAATGTCAGAGGAAGAACTGTCTAAGGAGGTGCTAGCTAAGACTAGAAACAACTACTAAAACAGTGATAGACTGGTATCTCCAAGGAGGTGCATGTAGTGGACTACGTTACCGAGTATACCCCTATAGGGACTACCTACACCCAAGCTCTAGAACGGCTTCCGGCTAAAGAGAAGATCATTCTTTAAGAAATTAAGCTAGAGACTGAATCCCTTAGGCAGTCCAAATACTTTCATCTAAACAAGTACTACAAATACCATCGACCACAAGGACACGATACTAAAGATTGTCCGACTTTTAAAAGTAGGCTTGCAGAAGATGTTTAAATCTGGACAACTTGCATCGCCTAAATTAGCTCAAAAGCCCAATAATGATAGGAATCTACTCAGGAATCATGAACTTTTTGTGCTGTTGAGGACCAAGGGAAAGAATGGGACCCGTCCATGTTAATACAAGACATTAGGGTATACACGCCTGCGCCAAACATAGAAGTCTTTGGCCTTTAGGAAAGTGATGAAGACGACATCTATAACCTGCCGATTGCATTAAGCGATGCTAACTTTTAGGGGGAGTATGAAGAAGAGACTTCTAGGGAGAGGAGGACCAGGCGACAATCCAGTACCTTACAAGATTCGGGAGAGCCAGCCTAAGGAGGTCCCATAATAGGCCCCCGAGAAAGAGAAAATAACATTACCCCAATAAGAGGATCTAGTGATGAAGCAACTGAAGAAATTTAAAGTAGATGTAAGTATATGGCAGCTTATAGAGGGCTCTCAAAAGCATAGACAGCTCCTAATAGAGGCGCTGAATAAAATTGAGGTATCTCTTAGAGCTACCCCAAAAGAGAGGATAACCTCAACTACGATTGGCAAGGGCACAATAACCTTTGGTAGTAGAGATCTCCTGCTAGGAGGTATGGTGCACAACAACGCCCTCTATCTCAATGTAAAATGCCTTTAGAAGCATGCACCTCTAACTTTGGTCGACAATGGCTTAGCAGTGAATGTCTGTCCTTAGAGAAACCAAGAGGTTAGGGGTCAAAGAAGAACAACTCGCAACACCACCCACTCACTTAAGGGCATACGACAACCTCAAGAGGTTGGTGCTGGTAATATTCACCTTCGCATCAATGTGGGTCATATTGAGAGGAATGTAGACTTTCAACTCCTCGATATATTAGCTACCTTCAAGCTACTTTTGGGAAGGCCATGGCTCCATCAGGCAGTTTCCTCCACTTTTCATCAGAAAGTGAAGATGTTAATAAAGGGCGAAGTAGTGACTGCTGAAGGTGACAGTCTATGTGCTATGATCCTAAGTAAGGGGCCAGTATAAGAAATGGAGTATGATCGCAATGATGAGAACTCCACAATTTTGAAATGATGGCAGCATTAGAAAAGGACAAAGCTCCTTTTGACTTTGATCCTTATTCTAATATGAATGACAATGCCATCCTAAAGAAGTGGTGTTACTTCCTAGGAATGGCTATAGGACAGAGAGCACTGGGGTGGAGTACCTTTCCCTTGATGTAGAGGGAAGATCATAAGTTCAGATTAAGATGGCACCCAACTCCCGAAGAGATGGCCAAGGCTAGTCAGGATGCACAGGCCCAGAAAGTCGCTGGTAAGAGGGGGTATCTAAAGAACTGCACTATTAGGCCTTATGCTCTCACTCTCAATGGATAGGTCCTATATGAGGTGGACAACTTCCCCTTTTATGGCTTTCCTTAACCTAGCTATATAAAAGAAAAGGGACTCTTAGTGTTGGGCCTGAAAATATTTAACGACTGCCACCTGCTAGAAGTAGTGTTTACTGGTGAGAAAAAAGAACAGTCACAAAAGCCTGGGTGGATCTGGCTGAAAGTAACATCTTTGGGATGATCTTCGGCCAAGGCTATAAGAAGAAAGAAGACCCTACTGCTGTTTTCTCTATCGCCATGTCTATTAGCGGATTCAATCCTGCTAACTTCATCATCGGAGTTTAAGTTAAGATCGGCCAAAGAGGAAAGAAAAGTGTTTACCGTAGCTATAGGGGGTAGTTTAGGGGAGTCTAAGCTAGGGTCTAAGAGTTAGTATTTAACTTTTATGCCTTTAAGTGCTACATTAGATGTATCAATTCCAAATTCTAATAAGATAAACTCTACTGCATATGACTCTTCTCATTCCTTGCCTTCTGAATACTTTGCCTCTTATAATGAAAATGAAGAAGAAACCCCAAAGGAATTAATTAAAGCAATGGAAGACCATGAAAATCGAACTTCTATGATTAAGGACGTAATACTTATTAACTTGTGGACATCTGATGAATGCTGAGAACTCAAAATAGGAAAATCATTGACCCCAGGCATTGATCAAGACATTGTAGAGCACAAAATGCCTATATATCTAGATGGAAGACTGATAAAACAGAAAATCCAAAGGATGAAGCCGGAATAGGCCTCAAAAATAAAAGAAGAGGTGCAAAACAATTGCAGAATTCATTAAGGTTGTGCACTACCTATAGTGGGTAGCAAACATTGTACCAATCCCAAAGAAGGATGGAAGAGTAAGAATGTGTGTAAATTTTAGGGACTTCAACAAGGCAAGGCCAAAAGATGATTTCCCACTACCACACATAGATGTTTTGGTCGATAACACGGTCGGTCATGCTCTCCTTTCTGTTATGGATGGACACGTGGGTTAAATCAGGTCAATATGGCAATAGAGGACATGGAAAAAATTACTTTCATCACCCGATGGGAACCTATTGTTACACTTTGATGTTATTTGGATTAAAATACAACGAGTCTACCAAGATAAAGGACAATTGCTGCACAACCTAATGCACAAGGGGGCCGAAGTATATGTGGATGACATGACTATAAAATCTAAGTCAGTCTTGTTCAAGCTCTTTAAAAGTTCTTCACTAGACTTAGGAAACACAACATGCGCTTAAATCCACGAAATGCGCATTTGGAGTCATTTCAAGCTAGCTGCTTGGGTACGTCAATAGTCTTTGAGGAATTGAAGTTGTTCTTTTGAAAATTAAGGCAATACAGGAAATGCAACCACCTAAGACAGAAAAGAAGATATGAGGATTTCTGGGATATCTGTAATATATTAGTCACTTCATATCAAAGTTGACAATGGTATGTGAGCCCATCCTTAAGAAATTGAGGAAAGTAATAAGACTGAATGGGGCTAGGAGTGTCGACCCTGGCATTAGTATGTGCAACCAATAAGCTTAGGCACTACATGCTAACCTATACGATACATGTGGTAGCTTCAATGAATCCCATAAGATATTTCTCCAACAATCCGTAATGAGCGGCAAGGTGGTTTAGTGGATTGTAATGTTGTCAGAGTTTAACCTACATTGCATGCCGTAGAAATCCATTAAGGGAAGGGTTGTTTCTAACTTTTTGGGGGATTTACTGATAGAAGACCAAAGGGAAAAACATTTCAACTTGCCCTATGAAGAAATCCTCTAAATGGAACAATATCTATGGATGATGTACTTTGACAAAGCTTCCAATCAAATGGGATTTGGAGTAGGCATCCTCTTGGTATCACTAAAAGGAGCACATATTACTATTTTAGTTAAACTAGAGTTCGAGGTTACTAATAACATGACAGACTATGAAGCCTGTATCATTAGGTTACAAGCTACCATAGAGATAGGGATCAAGAAGTGGTAGGTATCCAAAGACTCTAATTTAATAATTAATTAAATATCACATAAATGGAAGGTAAGAAGTGGAGCCTTGGCACCATACCAAGCTTTCTTTATGGATCTCACCAAGCATTCCACGCACACTACATCCACTTATCTCCCACGAGAAGACAACTAGTTTGCAGATGCTTTGGAAAAATTGGCCGTGATGATTAACATCCTAATGGTGACCATTCAATGCCGATAACAATGGAAAGGAGGAGCAAACCGGCGCACTACTGCACGACCAAAGTGTACAATGTCGACCTTGCTGCCTGGTACAATGATATCTACTGACACTTAACTAAGAAGAAATATCCACCAGGATCTTCCCCAAAAGTTGAGCAAGCATTAAGGTTGTTGGCCTCAGAATACTTCGACGATAAAGGGAGGCTATACAAGAAAAAAAGAAATGGGCATAAACATAGTCTATGTAACCCATGATAAGGCTCGTGAGATCATGAAGGAAGTTCATGCTGGGGAATGGGGACCCCAAATGAATGGAAGAATGCTAGCCAAAGGTTGGGGTATTACTGGTCCAAGATGGAGTGGGATTGTTATGCATATGCAAGAAGGTGCCACAAGGGCCAGTTGTGTGCTAACTTGGAACATCAACCTCCTTTCTTCCTCCTAATGTTAACCTCTCTATGCCCTTTCTCAGTTTGGGGGCATCAAAAGAATTGAAAAAATTACCCCAAAATGGACAGGGGCCATGAATATGTGCTTGTAGTAATTGATTACTTCACAAAGTCGGTAGAGGTGGCTTCTCATGCGAAAATTACTTCGAAGCACGTGGCAAAGTTCCTCCTCGACAACATCGTCTAAAGGTATAGGGTCCACATGAACTAATAAGTGATCAAAGGAGCCACTTCAAAAGGAAAGTCATAACTTTGCTTGAAAAGTACAGAATTCAGCATCATAAGTCATCACCATACCGCCTCAAGCAAATGGAGCAGTTGAAGTTGCCAACAAAGACATCCGAAGGATAACTGAAAAAAGGGCCACGAATTATAAAGATTGACCTGATAAACTCCCATTTGCCCTTTGGGCATGTAGGACGTCAATCCAGACCTCCACAGGAGCAACCCTATACTCCCTTGAGTATGGAATGGAGGTAGTGCTACCAATAGAAATAGCCATACCCTCACTTAGGGTGATCGCTGAAAGCCAAATTCCAGAATTAGAATGGATGCAAGCCCGATGTGAAGAATTAGTAATGATGAACGAAAGGATGTTAAGAGCATTACATAATGTCAAGATCTACCAAGTCAGAATCTCAGGAGCTTTCAATAAGAAAGTTAAGCCAAGAGATTTACAGGAGGGTAATTTGATGTTGAAAGAAATTAGGGCACAATACAGGACGCAAGGGGAAAATTTAGGCCTAATTAATCGGGACCGTACATCATAAAGACCATACTACCAGGGAACCTATAAAACCTATGGGTATGAATGGAGAGGAATATACTTAGCATGCTAATCTCGATCACTTAAAGAAGCAATACACCTTAAAGTCCACAGCAAATTGTTAGTTGAACTCACAACGAGTTCACAAGGCCCATCCAAGGCCTGAAAAAAGAAAAGGAAGTGTAATGAACGAAAGCCTGATTCTGTATTTCAAATATGTAGGAAGCCTTAGCTTGCCCGAGCTAACCAAATCCAAAAAACTATCTGGACATGGAAAAGAGGTTCGAGTCGAGAAGGTATGAAGTAAAGGGTTTTAAGGTAATTAGAGCAAAAATCAATTGCTTTATTACCATCTAAAATTATAAGAGCGTACAACTCAAATAAAGAGCCCTAATAGCATTCTATTGTGGAAAAACACTAAAATTCATTAACCAAACATATAAGTGGAAAAGCTTAAACTTCTAATCCTTCTTTAACTTCTTTACAACCGCGGGGATGTTTTCTAGGGCGTTAGGATCCTGTGCTCTTTTCTTTCCATTTTGAGATGATTCATCTTCTGTCATGCTCTGGTTAGACATTAGATAGCGCAAATTACTTTCCTCACCTCAGCATCATGTTCGGTCATCCACTCCAAAAACTGCTTAAAGACATGTGGAGACTGTGGGGCAAATAACAGCACAATGATGGGAAGACTAAGCCAATATTTCTTCTAGGATTTGACACGAGAATATTCGTTCCTGCAACTTGGGGGACACGATAATCTATTGCAGGGATGCGCTGTTTATGACCGAATTTCCTCATTAGTCGAGTTAAAAAGTAATAGGTTACCTTAAACAAGCCAAGGATACTCTCGTAATCTAAACCCAGGGAACGCTGACAGAAAGCAGAAAGGTTACTAGAGGCGGTCAGTACGGCAGGAGGACAATAAAGAGGAAAGGTATGGATAGCATTAAATTCCTCCACTAATGAGCAAAGTTCACAATTTCCAAAGCAGAGGACTTAGAATTCGAGATCCCAAAAGATGGAGGCAGCTCTGAGAAGGCCTCAAGAATTGATAATTTGATACAACCTTAGAAGATTGCACTCTTGAGGTCATGTTGTTTGCAGAATCATAGGAGAGGAGCTAAGAATCCAACTCCTTCATGGCAGCTATTTTTTAAAAAAACCTTACTCTAAATTGATGAAAATTCAGAGCATAGGAGGTTTAATTTACAGTAACAGTAGCATTAGCCAATTCCAAATAGGCCTCAGTACCAGCCCGCTTCTTGACTATGCTAGGGGATACTGAATTTAATTTAAGTTCAGTAGAACAAACTAGGAAAATTTGGCAATAGGGCTCGCCCAATAAAGGGTATCGGCCAACACCCTAGGCCGTTACTAGGCCATTGCCATTTCCTATTTTTTTCATTTATTCCAGCCTTGTCTTGTAAATTTCTGCTTGTTGTAAATTAGTGAAGTCTTAGATTATTCCTTAGGATCACAGTACACTCTAATTGCTTATTATGTCCTTTCTTTTTTTATTGAGTGTTTTAATTTTAGGGGGAAGTGGGGGCTAATGTGCATTAAAGTTAGTATGAACATGCATAGAATTTTCTTGCATTATCACTCCATGTAAAATGAAATAAAATTACAGGGTCATAGCCAAAAGCATCATACGTAGACCTAACACACTTCCCCTACTGATCATCTGGGAACCCACTAGCACTTCCACTAAAGAGGTGGTCAGCACAGCATGAACCATATCCAGAATAAATCAAAGCATGACTAGTATTGACATCAGTATGATTGTTGCCCCCAAGAGCTGAAGAATGGCGAGTAGGATCACCATGCATCACCTTAAAGGAGGAATTACCATATAAAATGAGAGACACATAGGGTTCCACTAGAGAAGTAGACAAGGCATACGGATCCGCGGGATTTTAAATCTGAAGTGGCTCTACCTCCACCCACCTTGAGCATAGGAAGACTCAAGAAGATCTTGAGCCTTGGCAGATGAACATCTTTTTGATTGAGATGCATGGGAACTTCGCGGTAGAACATATTCTTCATGACCACGCAAAATAGAATAAGAAGAATTGATAAAGAAGAACTAACTAGGGAAGATGAAATATAACCTCAATTCAAGGAGAGAATTTTGCCTGACAGCCCGAGGATGGTGACACGAGAAAAAGTTCACAAATGCCCTCCGCAAGGAATAAACATGGCGTGCTATCAACCTCGATTGTTGGCGGTTGTACGAAAGAGGGAAGGAAGAGTTAGAAGGGTCACCGACCAACTTAAAAATAAGGTAAGCAACATACTTACCCCAATGAAGGTAGGAGGAAATGGGAGTTCTGAGCATTCTGATTCAGGGACTAATGGAATCTCCACATAAGTAGCTGCTCCCCATTCTCTAGACACCTCTATGTTTAGGCTGGGGATAGGAGCCTCAGCAGTCGTTACCTACAAATCGGGGATTTTAGATGTTAACAATAAGACAAATGTACAGGAAGAAAAGCATAAAGCACATATACCAAGTGGGTCATGAGGAGTCCGAGATAAGCCCCAGAGTTGCCTTGATGATCACCATAGTTGATGAAGTGAATGCCCTCCTTCGTCTCTGCCATGTCCTTAAGGGAAAGTGCCCTCATATAGAACATAGGCCAAGGAGGGTTCTTACGAACAAACTGGAGACACTGACTAGCAAATTGGGGACCAACCCACTCACCCAAATACCACACAAAGCCGAGAGGTCCTTTTCATAAGAATCCTGTATTGGGTATAAAATAGAGTAGCCTCAACTTCAGGAGGAAGAACACGGTTCCTCCATGGGTGGAAGTTAGCCTGCAAAAAGGAGAAAATTTAGTAGAAGGAAAACTCCTTCGCTAAATCATTTTGCAAAACAATAATAACTTTACCGTTTTTATAGCACTAATAGCTCCATGGAAATGCTGAAGATCTCCCAACTCGAACTACTTCCTAATTTCGTTTTCCTTAATTTATGAAACCATAGCCGAAAAATTCACAGGTGCTCGAGATCCTGATGAAAGAGCTAGGAAATACTAAAACTAGAGTTGCACAAAAACTACAGAAGTTAGGTGTCACCAATTAAGGGAAAAAAAGGAGAAGGAAGAGCAGCCCTATGTTAATAGCTCTCCATATACCCTAAGGGGTATACTTGTACATTGCTTCCCATAAGTGCACTTAACTTTCGTACTCCTTGGTGCCTTCCACGAATTAAGATGGAATATGGAAACTTCCAAGTTCAAATACCTTACCCTATCTAAGTTAACTAAGTTGACTAAGTAGTGGAAGTGGCAACGGTTTCCGCGGTTAGCAAAGATGGTTGTGCCAAGAAAGAAAGCGCTAATTAACCGAGATTGTTGATCAGGGAAGTGTTGGGCCCACCGCTTATCATCACTCATTAAATCCTCTAGAATACTGTAGGAAAACTGATCTCCGAGAGGAATAGATCCCATGATAGGCCCAAAGAGATGAAGGAGTTAGTCACGATGAACATGAAAATCCTCCTGAAAAACTAACGGCTCTCATGTGAAACCAAGGCTAGCACAGGAAAATCAAAAGGGGTGATAGTCATCTCGCCAAAAGGAAGGTGAAACGTGTTAGTGGTATTCCAAAATCACTCAACCACCCCACAAGTGATGAAGCAATCAATTAAGTCCATCACCTCACATAATGCAGAGTAGCGTGTGCCAAATCCTACATTTTCTACGATTTGAATTTGAGCCCTTTGTGCACTAAGTTCAAGCATGAACTTCTTGGGGGCACCAGCACCCCTAATTCTATCATCCTGCAAAATAGATAAGATAACATATTTTAGGTCCACGCCAGATGGAAATTAAAAAGGTAAGTAGTACGAAAGCAAGTGGTAAGAAGAATAAACTCTTACTGCATTTGTAGCTGCACGGATAGATACATGGCATCCAACATTTAGTGAAAGGTCATGCCCACCCAAATATCGACAGGCCTCTATTCTGTTTCGATGAAAGAATCTTGAGGAAGCCTTACTTCCCTACGAGGAGGATAAGCTCTTCTTATGCTCATGATTTCCTTTCAAAATGCAACTAAGAAACGAATGAGCGAGTAGAAGCTAAGAATACACACCTGAGAGCAAGAGCAGAAGATGGTGTGAAAAAGAAGGCAAACCAAGATGCTACATACCGGTCAGGTTCTACCCAGAGGTACCTTGCCAAACAACAAGCATCCAAGGAACTAAACAGCAAGACAAAGCAACCGAAAAAGAGAAAGGCTACGCCTACGGAATTGGGTGGCATCTCTGTTAAGGTGAACAATACAAAGTTCAAAGCATCTGAGGAGCTAGAAGAAAAGAAGAAAAGACCAAAAACAGTTATACTAGGGACCGGCTAATACCCATCATCATGCATGCCAACTTTGGACAACCATCTTGCAAAAAAAAAGAACAAACTACTTGGCCTAAACAGCTAACCGGTTCCCTAAAAAGGGAGATACAAATGCAAAGACTCATTAAAAGAGCAAAGAAACAAAGAAAAAGAAGAAGTGATGGCTAATTGTGGGTACCGAAATGATTCCCTACGCAGATTAGGGCCACAATCATGCATTAAAACAAGTGACAATCATATCATCAAACTTAAGAATCACCAGTACATAAATCGTATGATATCAAGGAATTATCAGTGTACAAATCAGATGATGATAGCAGAAGTAGTCGAAGGATTATCAATAAATAAATAACATGATGGTCAAAGGATTATTAGCGTCTAGATCGGATGATAAGCGAAGGATTTTGAAGGATTGTCAGTGCATAAATCGCACGATGATCGAGGAATTATCAATGTGTAAATCGGACGATATATGAAGAATTATTTGTACGTAAATCACACATTGATCAAAGGATTATCAGTGTGTAAATGGGACGATAATCGAAAGATTTTGAAGGATTATCAGTATGTAAATCACACAATGATTAAAGAATTACCAGTGTGTAACTCAGACAATAGCTGAAGAATTATCAGTAAGTAATCACACGATGATAAGAGGATTATCATTGTCTAAGTTAGATGATAATCGAAGGATTTTGAAGGATTATCAGCACATAAAACGGACAATGGTCGAAGGATTGTCAGTGTATAAATCAAACGATGATCGAAGAATTATTAATTGGAAATAGATCACTAGACAAGCAGAAAAGGTCCGACAATCTTATGAAAGGATAAAGTTATCTACTTCAAGATGAAAGAAAATATGGCATTGGACCTTCAGATCTAACAACGGTTAAGATTCAGACACTTTATTAAGGATGGATAGGTGCCGAGACTTCAAGACATCCAAGTCAAGGTAAAATTTTGAGCAGTTACTTTGACATTCACCTTACTTAGACCCGATCAAAGTGGGGGCAAATTGTACATACCTAACTATTATAATTGAATTTTTAATTGCCCGATGATGAGGAAATTAACCAAATCATGAACCGGATGTCCAATGAGGTGATCAATCAAAATAAAATGGCAAAAAATAATGATGAGAGTCCAATTAGAGGAGAGGTGGCTCGAGTCGGCAAGAACCGTTGGGCCTAACTATTGGCCGGGTCACCCTAGCTGGAAGCCGCCGGTTTCCCCCTTCTTTTCCTTCTTGCTCTCTTTTTTCCTAAGTTCAAGTCCAACTCGGTTATTAGTGCTAATTTCACAGGTGCGTGTCTAGTTAAAGGCAGATTTCTAATAACATTAGAAAAGTCATTAAGCCTAATATAATTAGGAGTCGGCATTATTTTCTAAGGCAAAGTTCATCTAATTCTCACCTATAAAAGGGGGTGCCCCAAGGATTAAAGGAGAGGAGAAGGAGGGCAAAAAAAGGAAAGAGAAAAAGGAAGAGGGAATGAGCAATTAATTAATCAATGAGGGCAAAGTCAATTTGTGAGATTAGAGTTGTTGAGAGATCACGAGAAAATTATTGTTAGAAAACTACAATCATGAGTCTTTCATCCATGATTAGCACCATAATCACTCCATTGGGTTCCCTAAGTAATTAGGTGGGTTACCCTGAGGGCAAAAATTTCATCTTTCTCTACCTATTTTCTCTTTTCATGCTTGTTGTGTTCTTATAATTAATAAAGATGTCATCTTTTAAGTAGTTCTCGTCTGCTGTAAATTATTTATTTAACCTATTTTTGCATTAAACTAAAGATTATTACCCTTTTGCATGATTTTATATGAAATATTAATGCTTGCATGATTGTATGTTAGCGTAATTGAAGCTTTAGATTTCCCAGTTGAATAGTATTGGTCATCAGTGATGACGGGCTATGATGTGATGCACACTATTGCATCACGTACCTTTACACCTGAACCTGCATCCTCCGGTCGCGACTAAGGAGTTAAGATGAGTCCCCACGGCAGGGATTGTATAGGGGCTTTTTGAAAACCTTTTTGAAGTTGAATCAATTCGTGTCTTCGGTTTCCGATTGGTACGATTCACTTTGAAAAGAGTTTTGGTTTGTAACTTTTCCTAAAAACTCACTTCCGATTCTATTAAAAACTCACTCAAGAGAGTGGTACTGATCCTAGGCAGTAAGACTGTCTCGACTAGAAAAAATGGTTCAAACCTGACCGAGGAACCGACCGGTTCCTGGATCAGGCAAGAAACCTGGTTCCTGGATCAGCCAGTCATTACTGTCCTAGATAAGTACCAGGAAAAACTGGACCTGATTTTACTCTAGGAGTTGGTTGGTTTCTGGGTTAAAATAAGGAACTAGCTTCCTCGTTCAATCTATTATTTCTGCCAATTTTTTGAAAAATATTTAAAAGAAGAATAAGAGAGTTCTCTTTTTGCAATAAAAAAATAAAATAAAAATCAAATTAAAACACCCCAGCAAAAGGGTAGTCGAACCATTCATAGGGGATCACACCCTCAGGGAGGTGGATCCTTACACCTCGGTAAAAGGACCATATCTTAGAAACTTGGATAATCTCATAGTGAAGGATGTATTTATTTATTTGATTGATATTGTTTCCTATAAAAAGACACGTGTCTTGGAAGACGAGATTTTCTTTCACCTTTGACACTCTGTATTTTTGTTATAAACATGCTTGACATTGCTTAAAACATCGCAATTAAAGCTATTGATATGATTTCTTTGTATGGATCGGTACTACTTTCTCATAAAGAGAACAATGTACCCAAAGTTGTTTCTTCGTTTCTTCGAATTAATTATGTATGCTAATCTTATGACCAAGATTTGACTTCATTAGATTGTAAACTTTAATGAATATTTGATTTTGCTTATGGAATCAGGATGATAGACATTAGGCTTTATGGACATGAGTTTCATACATTTTATTATGTATTTAACTTTTTACACTGCAGAAATAGCTCATATACAGTAATTACCATTAATGAGGCACCAAGAAGCCACTTTTTGATATTCCTTTTTATCTATTTGGTTTCAGTTAATGATCCATTTGTTACTTATTCCATTGTCGATTAAGGGTAAGTCAACGTTGAAGCACTCTTTGTTTTTTTTCGCTTTGAGTATGATTTATTGCTGGTTATTGGGTTGAATTGTTGATGGCATGCTTGGTTGTATAGCTTTGTTACCATTTCAAATGTATTTTGTGCCAGAGTTTTTGTGTTTTTAACAAGTTGAGCATATGAATTAGGATGACCTAGGGGTCTTTGTTTCTCAAATACCTCTTCAGGCCTACAATATCATATTTTCTTTGAACTTTGAAATCAACAATGAATTGTTTTACCAACTTTCCTATGATACATTTTCATTGTTTCTCATAGAGTTGCTAGTAATGCAATGACATACATAATGACAAATAGGAGGTCTTGGACAGTGAATCTATCGAACTATTGCAATATTTTTTTTTAAAATAAGAAATTTTGAGTATATGAAAATTGACAACTGCTCCATATTTTTCCTTTTTGGTAGTGAATATGTTATCTTACTTTTGTGACTTTGCCAAGACTTCATCAATAGGCTAACTATTGCAATTAATAGATTTTTTTCTCAATCTCTAATTTTATTTAACATTAGTCCATTTATACAAAAGTTGTTATGTGCATAAACTCTGGGTTACTTAAGTGGTTACCATGGCAAGGGATGCCAATTTGATGGCGAAATTCTTAATTACTAGGAGTAGTCCTTGTGTTGTAAAATAAATTCCATTTTATCTTACTGTAACTAAGTGCCATTTTCAAATTCTGACTACCAAAATTTGCAATTTGTTTATGGATTGATTTTATGGCCTTTTCTTTTTTGGGGGGAGGGATGGTCATGCAAAAGTTATTTGAGATTTAATTTTCTTCACTTGTGGTTTTCTTCATAGGAAAATTTACCTATTGGTGTTGGACTAAATTTGCGTTTCTTTTTTGTGGCTTTTCTTTTGCTTTGGTGGTGTTGTTGTCTAAAACCAAATTTGTCACTATTTTTGATTTGGCGTTATCTTGTCTAATGGGAATGTCTTAATTGCCCTCAATGAGTGGAGGGAAAATCTTTGGAAAATGTTTTGGGTTGTTGTGGCTTTGTGTGGAACGGGTTAGAAAAACCTAAACTTAAGCACTATCTCTGTCTCTCTGTCTCTCTGTCTCTCTTCCTCTCTTTATTCCATCTCTTTCTACTCTCACTCCACAAATCTAACTAGCGCCAAATGTAACAATCAGCCAAGCAAGACAGAAGGAGTTGTTTTCTCTCTCAAGTGATAGATTTCCTTGTAGAGATAGGCAAAAGGATTCAATAGAGATTAGAAGAAGGGGATTTGCACAAATTTTTTGTAGAGGCCACTTTTTGGTTGTCTTAAGGTAAGAGAATTACAAATACGTAATTATAATGTTGAATATGGGTAGTAGATTAAGTTATTGATAGTATACCATTTAGGGGACACCCCTAAGTTGAAATCGAAAATGTTGCTTTCAGCTGTGAGTGGAAAATATCGATCTTACCAATGCAATTATGTTAGTTGAATATGTTGTATCATAAATTAATGTAATGATAATGATGTGTTCTTTGGATTGGACTCTTAGGCATATGAAATAGTGTTAAAGTAGTAATTCAGAGTGAGACGAATTAGGTATTTATAAAGGTTTCAATTTCAAGTGCTAACAATTTGAAATGATGTTATTTAGGTTGGTTAAATTAGGGGTGTGAAGAAATTAATTATTGTAGGTTCATATAAATATTGTCATCATATATGTGATGGCTATACGAAATGTCAGTGAATTGAGTTATTAGAGCATCATTGTATTTGTTAACCCATTATGTCCTGTAAGATATCTTGAGATACTAATGGCATCAAGTTTGGTTAAATATGTTACATTTTAAATACCTGTTCTAGGGAGTAGTATCTTTGTTATCTTCCTAAAGTTGGGTATGTTTATTTGTGTACGTGATGCAGTTCTTATGATGTTAACGAAGTGTGTTGATTTGTTGTCCACAATGGAGATAACTGTTGGCGAGGGACAACCAGTTGTTATCCTAGAGGTTTTGGAGCATGGAGGTAATGAAGTGTGGAAATATCATGGGGCATCAGTGACTATGTTTGGCTTACAAAAAATTCATCTATTTGATGATGTTTTATAGTTTGTGGGGTGGACGATAGGGAGAGTTTAAGGGAGCGGAGGTTATGATATAATACTAAGTTTGATCAGAGCATGTTAATGCCCTTAGAAAGGGATGAGACTGTTGATAAAGGGTAATGATGAATTTGTATATATCCTTGTTACTGAAAAGGTAGGCCCACTTCGTTGACCAATAAGTAAATCAATCAAGAGGTGTTCATGATTTGCAGGTTACTTACTCTGTGGTTGGAAAGAATAGAGGTTGTACCCATGAAGTTGATCATGTAGTCCAGAATGGTGGCAGAAGATTATGTTTGGCATTGTGGCAAGGTAATATCCTATATTACTAATGATACTATTGGTTGACATCATTGGGTAAAATAAGTGTTCAACATCTTAATAGCATATATGCGTTTTGATGTTGGTGTAATGGAATGTGTAAGGTTGTTGATGATAATGGTGAACAGTAATAGGGGGATAGACAGCAAGTGATGATAGACAACATGCAGTGAATTCAGAGGCTTAAAAGAGGAGAATAATGATATGGAAAAAAATAACATGAAAGTGACAGATAGTAAAAATCTACCTTAGCAAATGCATTTTGGTACAACCTATGGGAGTATACGATAGCCTATCAATTTGATTGCAACTTTGAAAGGAACTGCAAGTAACATATAATCGTAAAGTGCAAAGCCAAAGGCTATGATTTTTGCATCTGTGTAAGGGGCCATTTGAAAGTGTATAAGATAATAGTCAAGAACTTTAAAGGCCAGTATAAGCACAGCACATGGGATCAATGTCAGATGGAAAAGTAAGGGAAAAGAAGGATGAAAGGAAAGTTGCTAGCCCACTTGATCAAAAGGAAGATCTGATTATCTGTTGATTACTCACTAGCGGAGATAATGAAGGATTTGGAACTTGAGTTAGGGTTAATGTTGTTGTATATGCAGTCTTGGAGGGCAAGGGAGTATGTTTGATTACTAGTCATGGGGAAACCAATCGACCAATACAAGTTGTTCTCATGGATGTGTGCAACAATAGTGAGGTTAAATCCAAATTCAAGGGCATTTGTGGAGTCTGATGGATGTTGGTTCAAGAGTTTGTTTGCCACATTGGGAGCCTTTCTTAATGGCTTCATATTGGGATGTAAGAAGATGTTTTTGGACAACCAATATGAGGGAACCATGATTGATATGATTTCCTTGGATTTCGACAACCATCTGTTTGATGTCAATTATGTGGTTAGGGGAGGTAGGACCAATGAAGGTTGGTTGTGATTCTTAGTTGTGTTATATGAGTGCTTGGGTGGCCTACAGACATTATAATGTCATATAGAAACCAAGGCTTACTCTTGCTTGTACCACAAATTGTTGGGCAGGAGAACTACACATACTGCACGAGGCATTTCATAGAGAATCTTTTGGTAGAAGCTACCAAGTTAAGCATCATACAAAATGCATTAAAGGATCTTTTCAAGGAAATGTTCAACTTGCTCACTTATGCACCGAAGGGACAAATGGAAGGCAAAGTTGTAACATCGGGAAAACAACATCGGTAGTAGAATATCCATAAAACATCGGTTGTTTTTTTTTCATTTTTTTTTTCTTATCAACGATCATAGAGGAGGATCATGGCAAAGGAAACTATGCAATGTCCAACACTTTCCTAGCAACTCACAAAACATAATCCAATTGATTTGAAGGGAAAATAGAACATGAATCCCTTATCACATCCAACCAAACCACAATATCCATAAAAGGTTATTATCCACAACTACTTCCCAATCAGCTATGAGACTCTATAGCATTAGCTAAAATGGTAAGACATGTGTGTAGCCAAGGATGATAATATAGGTTCTCGTCAATAAACATAGTAAAGGCTTAAAGGGGTAGCAAGGGATAAATCATTCATATAAAGTGGGTATTTAGTCAATGTAGCTCACAAAGTCAAAGAATGCCTCAATCATGTTGCCTAAATATGCATGCTAAATGTGATCTTTAATAAGAGTCAAAGCAAGACTTGAAATCTAAAAAAGTCACACATGAAAGGAATATGAGACTAAAACAATGAATTAATCTATTCAAGCTCAAAATCTCACAGGACAAAGCTCATCTATCTCATTGAACTTCATTTGCTAAATACTCATTCCAAGAATCATTAGGCAATCAATTTACATCCACTTGGTGGTTATAACACGAAGCATAGTTCGAAAACTCATAAACAAGCACCTTATTCACAAAGAGAGTCAAATAGGCAAAAGAAAGCCACTTAGTCTAAAGACCCATCATCAGAGGATTTATAGGCTCATTTTTTTTTTCAGGTTTTGGTTTTTTTTTTTTTTTCACTAAGCCTAAAATGCAATTAAAGACTTAAAAATGTCAAAACAAAACTAAAACGAAGAATGAAACCTAAAAAACTAAATGATCAACTAAAAATGCAAACTCAACTAAAATGCATGACCAAAAAACGCAGACCTTCACACATCCACAACACAAGTATATCCAAACACATAACAATTACAACAACTCCCCCATGCTTGGACAATGCATTGTCCTCAATACAAACACATAAAAAGCGTAGAGGGGAGGGATGGAAAAGAAGGAGGGTGGGGTTGAGAAATGTGTTAGTCTGACCAAGTCTTTAAGCAAGAACCTTAAGTCTTGGAAGTATTGTTTCTAGGAGGTAATCATCCCACGGAGCTCATCATGCCACTCCTGGACAAAGTCATGGAGTGAGGCATACTCAGTTTCTACATAAGCTCATAGAGAAGCTTGCTCCTCTTGAATTGACCGAAGGGTAGCATGCAAATCAGGATAATCATGAGAGGATGGTTGGGAAGAGCTAGAATCCATAGTGTAAGCTAGTGAAGGAGGTAGAGCAAGTTACGCTGACTCTTCATCACCCTGTAAAAAGTAAAGATTGGCCCGCTACAGGAGAGAGGTGCGATCAACATTTGGGAGAAGCATAAGCCGATTCCTAAGATAAATCCAATAGATACGCCCACTATCTACCCTACAAAATTTCATATGTTCAAAAGCGGTCAAGTTCAATCACTCCGAACCTGCAGTCCTATCGTTAGGGTTCGGTTCAACACTAAATAACTTGGCAATGGGGGTAATGAGGCCCCCAATGACGATCCTATATACAAAACTGGTGGCTACAGTATACAACCGATTGACCAAGAATGACCTGGGATCAATTCAGTCACCTTCAAGCATGCTATACAAAAAATATTACTGAGACACATGAGACACATTTAAACTATCCTTCCTGGCAAACAAACCATAAGCTAGCAAGCGTTGGGCCACATGAATACATGAGTTTCGAATAATCGTACATTTGAAATTGCTAGTGTTATACTAATGATCCCCGAAATTTTCATACTAAAAAGCATTTGCATTGAATTCCTTAGGGACATGATGCTATGGTAAATCCATACCTGGCGGAAAACCGAATATGCTATAAAAGGTACTCAAATTAAGTTCATAGAACTCCCTTTTAAGATGAAATGAAATGTAGCCCTCTTGACATCAAGCGCCACTCATGACGCCAACATACAATGTGCTTAAAAATTAAAAGGTGAGGTCCCGATAAGTGTGGTCCCTAGTTTCTATAAATTATCTCATTTCGCTCTGAGCAAACAACCAACGAATATCATCTAATAATCCCAAACGATTCAACACATCATCATCATAATATCGAGTAGCTACTATTAGTTTACTACTCAAAGCATTATATCTAGCAATATGCTCAGGATTAGTTAAACCAAGGGGGTGTAGAATATTACCTCGGTTTCTCATGGTGGTGGATGTTCGGGAGCTTCGGGGTGCTTTTGTGGGCCTTGACTTGAAGTCTCAGCTTCTTGCGTGGTTCTTGCCATCTCCTTCGGTGCCATGGTGGTGTACTGTGAGTGGGTAAAAAGCTTGAAAAAATCAAACTAAAAGAAAATGAGTAGAAAAATTCTAGAAAATGAAAATTTTGAGAAACGGGAAGTAAGTGGCGAAGAAATATAGAGGAAAAATGGAAGTTGGAAGAGTAAAAAAAGAAAAATAGAGTTTTGAAGGTGTTGGATACAGAGATGGGAAAAATGGGAGAGAAAAAAGGCTTGAAAATGAAAAATAAAGGGAGATTTAGGGTTAAAGTGAAGAAAGAAAGTGAAAAGGAAAGAAATTTGATGGACTTTGGTGAAGAATTGAAGGTTTGAAGTGAAGTAGTTATGGAAGTTTTAGAGAGAGAAGAAAGTATTTAAAGGGAGAGAGGGTCAAGTTTTGAGGAAGAAGATGAATAGGCTTGGGGTCAAAGGGCCTTGAAAACCCTTAACCGCGGATGCGGGGATTACTATGAACCATGGTGGTGGCCACGAATCGTCTATGGTCAGCTTTGGTCCCGGTCTTTTTCCTTCCTTCTTTTTTTGTAGAGCGTTCACGGTCTCGGTCTTTTTCCTTCTTTTTTTCTAGAGCCTTCACGGACCATGGGTAGGCAGCACGAGGTGTCCATGGAGGTTCTAAAAACCTCTTATCATTGGCTTTTTCTTCTTTATTATTTTTATTATCTTCTTTATTATTTTATTGATTTTCTAGTGGAGGTTCCAAATAACAAAGCACAAAATATAATAAAAAAAGAACATAACTAGAGGGAAAAAAACTATAGGTTGTCTCCCAAGAAGTGCTCGTTTAAGGTCGGGAGCTCGACCTTCTTCTATTCTAGTGTAGGTACAATGAAAGTGTGGGTATTGGACTACCCCACAACATATGTTTCATTTTTATCGTGAGCCACGAAATTGAAGTCTTTCACTTGAAGATGCCACCTCAAATACTCAAGTTAGAGGTCCTTCTTCATCATCAAATTGCACCAAAGCATACTATCAGCATACAAAACAATCCAATATCAAGCTCAATCAGACAAGCCACTATCTTCATACTCAATCCCAAGATCAAAATCCAAATAAAATCCTTCCATAGGAGGTCAAGAAAGAACTAATTGAGCGAACCTGCAGTAGTCACTCATAGAAGACTTATTAGAAGCATAGGCCTTAATTTCAGGTATGCTAGGTGGCGTAGGAGCAGTAAACTCCATCTTAACATAACCCTAATCAGGATCTTCGATTGAATCCCACTCAAAATCAAAAGCATCAAGATAATCTCAATCATCCTCCATCTCAATTACAGGAGAAAGGGGAACCACATCAAAGAGGAAAGAATTGGAGGAAACAATTTTATTTTCTATAAAACAAAAAGCAGCATAACACCCTCCTTACTTCAAATATTATCCGCCCCCTTTTACATTAATCGTGCAGCCTGAAGTAACCAAAAAGGGTCTCCAGAGAATAATATGGGCATCGTCAGTCTCAGTCATATCAACAATGATAAAATCCTCAAGCAATCATAAATCCCCTATTTTTACAGGCACATCCTCCAATGCACCCAAAGGTCGTGTTTCGGAACCATATGCTAATTCAAGTGAAAAGGGTACTAGTGCAATGGTCCTAAGCAAAGCTTATGGAACATAAAATAGGCATCTAACTGACACTTCCACTAAGGTCACATAAGGCTCTGTCAATCTTCAACTTTCCTGCAACACAGGGGATAGAAAAGCTACCTGGGTTAGAAAGCTTAAGGAGAAAGACTTTATGGATATCAAAAATGCCTTTTTCTCTAAAATATAAAGAAAAAGAAGGAGTGAAAAAAATGCTTAGTCAGTTTCACAGGGCTAACTCAATATCTACAAATTTGGTCCTTGACAATAGCGCCAAAAACTTGACCTTTTCAGAAAAAATATCATTCCCACAGAGACCAAGTATAGTCTATTGAGTTTTGTCCTATAAAAGTGATAAGCAAACAAATTTCAATTGGGTGTTTGAATAACGCTATAGTCTAATTGGAAAATTCAATTAATTTAAAACATTTAGGGATTTGTTTTGCCTAGTAAAGATATGGATCAATGAAATATAACATGCACTTGATCTATCTTGGGAGATTGAAAGAGGTGCAATCATATTTAGAATTCAATCTTTCTTTCAAAATAAACTGGATTACCTGAACTAATCAATTGTCATTCTTTCAAATGTCCTTGTTTAGTTTAAGTTATGGATTTTTTATGGCTGAAGTTCCTCTTAACAAGCAAATCTTTCTCAAGTATTGCTAAGTCAAGTCCTATCTTGTCAGTCAAACAACAAGTTTCACGTTTTGGTCCTTCATTTTACTATTTAGAATTAGCAAGTAAATTTGGCCAAAATTTACTCACAACAATCTCACACACAAGATAGAATTCAACCAATTCCAATCAAGAACAAGCACAAATAAATAAAAATTAGAGATTACAACATTAATACGTAGCTAACAATCTCTAGATTGAGAAAACTACTCACACATATTTGAAATAATAATAACTAAACAAAGTTTGAGAAAGAAAACTTAGCACAATTGGAGATCCTCCAAAGGGTTTCCCAACTTTGCAGGGCTCCAAAACTGCAAGCACTTCTTTACAACTTTCACTCTTAAACTCAAAACTACCTAAGAAATCTAAAACTAAACTAAAAAAAATCAAAAAAAAAAAAAATAGAAGAGATTAGAGAATAGGAGTTCTCTTTTTCTGTGTGTCTCCTCAATCTGCTGCGAAATGACTCTGTTTAAAGAAGAAATTTATCAACCTCAGCCACACGATGAAGGAAAACAAAGAGACTTACAGGTATGGACTCACCACAGACCGTGACCTTTACCATGGACCGTTCGTTATGAGCTTTGTCTCGACATTCTTCTATTCTTTCTTTCTTCCACAGGCATAATGACTTGGGGGGTGTCTGTGTGGGATCAAGTTACACTCATTTAGGGGTCAAATCTGGGTTAAAATGATCCAAAAACCTGCAAAATACAAAAAAGAATCATACCTGAGTATAAAACAAAAAACGAAGTACATAATATAGCATAAAACATATAATTCCCCCTAAAAATGGTATTAAATGACCTCAAAAATAGAGTACATTTTAAAAAAATTATCAATGTTTGTTTCATTGATTTCAATCATGAGCTACTAGTTTCATTAGATTTGGCAAAATTAATTCGACTCGGTAACCTTATTCGAACCCTCCCAAAAAACTTATGGTCTTGGACAAGATTTTGAAACTCGAATCCATTTGGGTCAAACTCATTAGGGCTAGGGTCAATCCGCTTGGGTTCAGTTGACTTTATATATATGTGTGTGTTTTTATGCAAAAATTCTTTCTGTAAAATATATATGCTGACTCTTTACCTATTGGTGAGCATATATAGCCATTATAATCTTATATAAAAAGAGCAAAATTCCTATGTTTCCACCCTGTTTTAAAATTTTCATATCTTTCTTTCAGATCCTTACTCTAATATGTTATCATAACATCTTCATTGTGGCACTATTACAAAAATTATTTGGTCTTCTCTCTATGACAAACTACCCTTTCACCATCTAATCAAATCACTGTGCCACTATGTAAAGTAGTATGCTTGGGCCTTGCACATGATTGATCATCTTCTCCTAATGAATGATAATGGCATCATCAAGTATATTTCATAGAAATTTTAGTTAAATATGTATGCAATTTTTCTTTTCTTTTTCTTTATTCTCTTGTTGAGAAAATATGATGTAAAAAGCAAACAAGTTTTAGGCTTAGTAGAATGGCAGCTAAAAAGAAGCTCAAAAATTAAAATTTGAAGTTTCAGGGCTCAATGCTTTTTTATTTTTTTAAAAAAATTACATTAATTTGTAGTGGAAAAAAAGTAATAAAAAACACTTCTAATCCATGGGATCTGACATGAACCTTAGACTTTAGAGTCAGAATTTGACATTTTCAAAACTGAAATGCACTAACCCACACCTAACTGGCCCTGCTAGAATGACAGGTCTTGTTTGGTTTATGAAGGGGTTGCTAAGCAAAATAGGATTCATTAGTTTTGCTAGTTTGAACTCTTTGTAGTTTCAATCTTAATCCTAAAGTTTGATTGCTATTGCCAGATTTTTGGCCAATTTCTTGCATGAATTTTATATGCTTGATTGAAGTACTGAAAGGTAAAGATCAGCATTCGAAAACTAGCATTGGACTTGGTTTTATAATCACTAGAGAGAGGATTGTGAGTTGAGTAGTCTTGTGATAATTACATTCTTAAACTTATTTGAACTTAGATTTAATAAGAATTAGTAATTATTTTGTTCGAGTTAATTCACTCTGTTTTGAAAGAAAGTTGTGAATTCACATATATCACCAACCACTAAATCAACAGGCAAACTGACAGGTGCTTTGTTTGACTAGTTAAATTGGCATATCATTAGGAGATGCTATCGTTACATGTTTTTAGCCATTGAAATTAGTCCTTATTCGTTTAATGTTTGTTAGACAGAATCCAAATCTAATCTTAATTTCACTTAGCAATCTTTAAAGAAATACTTAGTTATTCAAACTAGTCTTTGTCGAAACGAGTTTGATATATTCTATAACACATGTGCACTTGTAGTGATGATAAAGTTTTTAGTGCTGTTGTTAGGGACTCGATTTGGATATTAAGTTACCCATGAGAAGTTTGACTAAGCATTTTTATTTTTATTTTTCAACTTTACTCACTTTGGTGTGCTTTGATTGTACGTAGGTTGTCTTCCATTTTATGCACAAGTACCCCGATTTTAGAGCACTCTTTAAGTTTGACCCTGAGATCGAGTAGACTTTCCATAGACTAAAGAGACACCAGACGATTCAAAAGGAGCTAGAAGCGATTGAACACACCTAAGATGGTGGATGATGAAGATTAGCAAAGAAGGACACTTAGGGACTACGTCACTCTACGAGTCCACAACCTCACTTCAAGCATTACTAGGCTGCCCGTGACTGCCAACCATTTTAAACACAAGCTAGCACCAATCTCAATGGTGCAACAATCTTAATTCGGTGGCACACCCATGGAGGATCCCAACTTACACCTCTTGGTTTTTCTAGAGGTTTACGACACATTATAAGATTAATGGTGCCTCCAATGATGTGATCTCCCTCCGCTTGTTTTCGTTCCCTTTTAAGGACAAAGGGCGGGCATGGCTTCACTCTTTGCCACTGAGATCCATCACCACATGGAATGAGCTTCCGAAACATTCCTAGCCAAGTTCTTCCCTCTTAGTTGAACAATAAGCCTGAGAAACTAAGTCATTTCATTTGCTCAATGGGAGAATAAATCTCTCTCTGAATCTTGGATCGCTTCAAGGGCATTTTAAGGGATTGCCTATACCATAGTCTCCAAAAGTGCATGACAGTGCAAGCGTTCTACAATGTAGTTACATAAGCTATGAGGTCCATGATAAATGCAGCAATGAAAGGATCATTAATGAACAAGATAAAGGATAAGGCATATAACTTGATTAAGGAGATGTCGATCAATAACTACAAATGGTCCAATGAAAGGACTCCTTCCAAGAAGGTTGGAGGTGAATTCGATGTTGATGTTTGAACGTTGCTTACCATTAAAATGGATGCCATGACTTAAATATTTAGTTATTTAAATGTCAATGTGGTAAATACATGTGCTCCCTTCCCTACTTCTGATAGTTATGGATCATTTGACCATGTGGCTTTGAATTGTCAAGCTGGGAACCCTTTTGCATAATCTTTTAGTGAGCAAGGCACGTATGTCAATAACTTTCCACTTAGACAGAACCATGAACCATACTATAACACCTACAATCTTGGTTGGAAGAACCACCCCAGCTTATCCTATAATACTGATCCTCTTCCTTTCCCCTAAGCTAATGCTTAGCGCCCATCTCTAGGTTTTCAAAGATCGAACTTCCCTTTACAAGTTCCAAAAAAGTTCAACCTAGAGGCTATGCTAGAGAGCATGTTTTTTCCTTTGATGCAACAAAAACAAGATGAGCACATTAAGCAATTAGCCTCTATGGTTGATATGCTTACTACTAATAACAAGATCTCAGAGTCACAAATTTTCCAATAAGCTAGCTCTTCTTCTATACCTCTGGGTAGATTACCTAACAAGCTCGACCCCTACCCTAAAGAGCATTCCAATTATATTGTCTTGAGAAGTGGAAAATAATTATAGGGTCCCAAGGGTGCTAAAGCCGAAGGGGAAAGTGAGAATAACTATGATGTGGGAGATAATCTCTTGCCTAGTAAGGATGTGCTCTGAAGGAAGAGTGAGAGTGAGAAGCCTAAAGAGTCTATGTCCTCTTCCCCAAAGCCTTATATGCCACCTTTGCCTTTCTCGTAAATATTTGCAAAGGCCAAACTTAATGCTCAATTTGGAAAATTTCTCAATGTGCTTAAAAAGCTGCATTTGAAAATTGCTTTTATTGATACTTTGTCTCAAATGCCTAAGTACGTCAAATTTTTGAACGAAATCCTCTCCAAAAAGGGGAAGATTGTTGAGGTTAAGACCATAGCTTTAGGTGAGGAGTGTAGTCACGTGGTTCTAAACAAGCTTCCTGCTAAGCTTAAAGATGCCAGTAGCTTCTCCATTCCTTACCGGATTAGAAATGTCATCATTGACAAGGCTTTATGTGACATTGGCTCTAGTGTGAGGTTGATGCCCTATTATACTTTCGAGAAACTTGACTTAGGAGAGTTAAGGCCCACCATTATTTCCTTTCAACTATCGAACCATTCTGTGAAGTACCCTTTAGATATTTTGGAGGATGTTCTCATCAATTTGGGTGACTTTTATGTGCTTATAGACTTTGTGATCTTGGGTATGGCTGAAGGTGTCTGCACCCAAATCATTCTTGGGAGGCCTTTCTTGGCCACTGCATGGTGCAGAATTGATGTCAATGAGAGAAGGTCAACTTTTGATGTGGGAGAGGACCATACAGAGTTTGATTTGTTTAAGGATGATGAGTTTTTCTGCTTCTTCCTTTAATTAGTTGTTATGGATGTGATGTGCTAGCTTCTAAAAGAAGCCATGGAGTTAATTGGCATGCTTCCAATCCTCATGTGCTTTATTATGTATTTTGAGGACTATTAACTTGATAGTGAGAAGGTGGATTTGGTTAAAAATTTGCCACCTAGCATTCTTAAGGACGAGCCCTTTGGTTTTGATAAGGGTTACTTGAGTGATTGTTGCAGGTTTATACAAGTGTTGTTTTCTTTCTTCCCTTTGCGAGATGTTGTGATTGACCTTGATTTGGTGGACAACTTTAGCTGTTATGATGGTGGCCTGTCTAATGGTGTCTAACACAAGATGGTCATCTATGTGGGCCATGCTACTTAGAAGTATTTGTTGCTTAAGAAGGACCTCTATCCCCTCTACTTGAAGTAGTTCCTTCTTTTGCAACAATTTGAGTTTGAAGTCCGTGACGAAAGAGTGACGAGTGCTGCGGAGTCGTCTTTGTTACCAATTTTACTCCTCTCAAAAGGATGATCGATGTAGGGTCTAGCTGGAGACCTTAAATAAGCACTGCCTGGGAGGCAACCTAAGGTTCTCTTTCTTCACCTTTTAATTTTCTTTCTTATTTTTATACGTCTTTTATGTGTGCTTTTACATGAGCAAGGTTATTGATCCAAATTTCGAGCATTCTCTTGAAGGATGTTTCTCATTGATATTAAGAATTTTGACGTCATAACAAGATCGATTTTGCTGTGTTCGCCCATTCCAAGGAATTTGGTCCAAGGTGGAGTTTGTTGGGATTTGTCCCAAATTTATTTGCCGGTTTTGGAAATAAATAAAGCTATTTCCTTTTTGAAGATTATTACTTGGCACCCAAGGCTCAAGTTGTGTGGTTGGAGATATTCTATTTTATGGAAATTATATTATTCCATATTTTGTATTGAATATCTTTTTCTTTTTTGGTAAAGATGATGCTTGGTGGTCAAGACATATGTTTGCGGCTAGGGTTGAACCCTTGGTACCTGTGAGGCTTCTCTATAAATACTCTGTTGTTTAACCTTATTTGGTGTGGGGCAATTTGGGAGTGCCTCTTGTGCTGGGGCATTAGGCGTTGGCCTCTTGGAGCGGGGCATCTGGGAGTGCCTGTGGGCACTTCCCTTTTCTATTCCACATTGAGAGTTAGAGTTAGTGTTGAGAGATTTTCGTTGTAATTGATCTCTTTCTTGGGTGCTTGCTTTGAAATCTTTATCTCTCTTGTTGTTGATCTCTTTCTTGGGTGTTTGCTTTGAGATCGTTTTGTACTCACTCAAATCATAGTGGATTTTTTGCCGTTGTTGCCGCCCATGGTTTTCTCTCGATTTGGGTTTCCACGTAAAAAAAATCATGTGCCCCATTCTACCTTTTTCGTTCTTGTTTTATATTCTCCAATATCTACATCCTTTATCGCTTCCGCATATACCATGCTCGAATTTCAATCATTGGTTTTCCTTTGTTAGAATGTATGAGGTTTTGATGATAACAAATCCAAGTGTTGTAGTTGTGTTGTTGTTCCAAACAAGCTTTACCAACAGGGCCTTACTGCTATTTTTCAATATATTGAAACTGCTTGACTAATGGTTTATCAAGAACAGGTACTCAAGTGAGCGATGTAAGAACAACCATGAGGAACAGGCTCTGTAAGATGTTTGAAACATGTCCTGTGAAGTGTTTGAAGCATAGGATATAAGTGCAGCCGTGAGGAACAGGTTCTGTGAAGTGTTTGCAGCAGATTCGTCTCTCTACAAGATGACTAGTGGTTACAACAAGATGTCTTGATTTAACTTGGTTTTATATTTTTAGACTCTTGTTAATATGTCAATCAGAAACTCTTAACTTACCACTTACTTGAAACGGTTTTGTTTTCTTTTGGTAAATATTTCGGATCACCCTTCAGAACAATTCTGGAAACAGGTGATCAGGGTGTTTCCAGAATAAGCTGCGAAAAAAACTGTTTTGCACGATTTTTATCTTTTGAATTTTGAGCAGCTTCTTCAAGGATTTGCAAGAAAGATTTTTTATGGAGTATCTTACCCCTTATCCTAAAAACTATTAAAATCTAAGGGGATTTGCAAAATCTTTTTTGAATAAAAAGAATATCCAATTTTTGGCAAGTGGATAAGGTTGTTGAGAAAAACATGGGCTAGTTGCTGAGAATCACCGCCTTATGCACACGGTTTAGGAAGTGTTTCCAGCTCATGTTTCCTCATCCCTTGTGGCTAAAGAATTCTATATTCTTTAGGGATTTTAGTTTCCAAAAATTTGAGGAATTATTTTTCCAAGCACTATATAAAGTCGCTTCTTAGAACGATAGAAGCATCGGTTTTCAAAAAAAAGAAAAATTCAGTGTTCATGAGCTTAAAAGTTTGAAAAGAAAACCGTGTCTAGTGAGTGAGTTATTTGAGCTTTCAAAGTTGGCATACTAGGACTTCATTGTACCCTATATTAGCTTAGTTGAGAAGCATTGTAATAGGGTGTTTTTCTTTATACTCTTCTTTCACAAAAGTGAGTTGAGTGTGTGTCCAAATCAAGGGGATTTTGGACGTGGGGTAACCTGTCTTAGGGAAGACGGTTACGTGTGTTGCAATTTGTAACAAGGTGTGTTACTATTGTAACGTGATTAGCCCGTTTAGTGAAGTGTTTAAATCCTACACGAGGTAGGTCATGGTTTTTCACCTCAGTTGGGCTAGAGGTGTTTTCCACGTAAAAATCCTGTGTCCATTATTTCCGCATTCAATTTTGTTGGATTTTCGCTTCTGCTTATCTCAGAAACAACCTGTGCGAACAGGGTCTAAGATTGTTTGTCAGCAACTTGTGAAAATCGGACACCACAATTCACCCCTCCTCTTGTGGTTGTGTACTCTCTAAATCAACAAGTGGTATCAGAGCAGGTTCTCCTTTGAAAGGCTAACACCTTGAGAGATCCTTGAAGATGAGTACCCCACAAGGCATGCTTGAAGGTCAATCCATAACTCGACCACCATACTTCAATGGCCAACACTATGGTTGGTGGAAGAATAGGATGAAAAACTATATCCAAGCCGAGGACTATGAGTTGTGGATGCTCATCAAGAATGGACCACTCATCCATAAAGAAAATAACTGAAGATGGAAAGTCAATCCCCAAGGAGCCTAAAGAATTCAATACTGAAGATTACAAAATGATGGAGAAGAATGCCAAAGCCAAGAAACTTCTATATTTTGGCCTAGGTCCTGATGAATATACTCGCATATCTGAATGTGAGTCGGCCAAAGAAATCTGGGATGCTTTGCAAGTAGCTCACGAAGGGACCAATCAAGTAAAGCAATCCCGGATTGAATTGCTTATGAGAAAATATGAGCTGTTTGAGATGGGTGATCGTGAAAGTGTGATGGACATGTACACTCGCTTCACTCACATAACGAATGAGCTAAAATCCTTGGGAAAATCCTTCACCACCGAAGAATTGATGAGGAAGATCCTAAGAATTTTACCTCATTCTTGGGAAGCGAAAGTAACGTTCATCCAAGAAGGTAAAGACATGAACAAGATCACCCTAGATGAGCAGATTGGCAACCTCCAAACGTATGAACTTAGGAAAATTCTCAACAAAAAGACGAGACAAAGAGAGATCGAGGTCTTGCACTAAAGGCCTTAGAAGATGATTCTGATTCTGATGAGGAGGAGATTGCCATGATCACTCAAAAGTTCAAGAAGTTCTTCAAGAAAGTCAAAGAAAATAGCAAAAGGAAGGACTTCAGCAAGGCCAGGAACACCTCTCGGGAACAGTTCTCCGGGTGTTTCAAGTGTGGCAAACTGGACCACATTGTGAGAAACTGCCCACTGCACAAGGAAGAACAAGAACCCGAACACCCTAGAAAACAGGGGAGGAAACAGGGTGTAAGCAGCTCAGCGAAAAGGTTCTCAAAAGCTATGCTCGCGGCCTGGGGAGACTCAAGCGAGGATGAGGAAGGGTCTGAAGCTGGGGAAGCTGATGTAGCACTCATGGCAAGAAGTGACACTGATTCAGATGATGGATCAACAGACAGTCTGACTCAACTCAAGAACAAGGTACGGGGTCTAAATAAATCAACTCTTGAGGAATTAGTGTACACTATAATGGATATATGTGCTGAATTAAAAAGGGATGTTCGAGATCTAGAACTTGAAAATGAAACCCTTAAATTAGAAAAACTTGAAGTTGACAAAGAAACTCTTGCCTTGCATGAAAACATCAATGTGCTTAAAGAAACCCTACTCATGAAAGAAGAGACTTGTACCACTAAATTGACTGAGCTGGAAAAAGAATCCCTTGACTTAAAAGGTAAGGTCGAGTCCTTGCTTGTAGAAAATAAAAACTTGCTTGAGAAAATGAAACAAATGGAATCAGACCTTGCCACAAACAAGCTCTGGAACAGGTCCTCACAAGCACTTGAATGGTTAAACACCCATCATAGTCGAAATAGAAGAGGACTAGGTTTTGTGCCTAAGATGACCTACCCAGTGAATAGAAAATATGTAGGATTATCTAAGAATATTGTATGTTACTACTGTGGTAAAACGGGTCATTACCGTTATACTTGTCCCTCAAGAAAGTATGCCATTAAAAGGAACTCAGTGTATGTAAAACAAATATGGGTTAGGAAAGATGAGATTTGTACCTCTAAAGGAATGAGACCCAAGTGGATCTGGGTTCCCAAAACTAACCGTTGATTTGTTTTGCAGGCTGAAGTGAGAGAGAACAACCAGCAAACAGTGCAAGGAACAGTCTAGGGAACAAGCAGCTGTGGTATGTTGACAGTGAGTGTTCGAGGCATATGACTGGTGAAAGATCCAATTTTCTCTCACTTACAGCTTCAGAAGGTGGGAGTGTGGCATTTGAAAACGGCAAATCCGGGACAATTGTCGGCATAGGTAAGATAGGTGAGTCACTCTCACATTCAATTGACAATGTTTATTTTGTGGATGGATTAAAACACAACTTGTTAAGTGTGTCCCAACTGTGCGACAAAGGCAACCTAGTAGTGTTCTCACCAACACGTTGCTTGGTTGTGAATATGAACACAGGAGATGTTGTGTTGAGGGGGAAGCGACACAAGAATGTTTATAAAGTGTGTATCTCCACTCTTCCCCAAAATAATTTGACTTGTTTGAGTGCCCTAAATGATGATGTTATGCTTTGGCACAAAAGGCTAGGTCATGCAAGCCACTCACTTTTGAACAAACTTGTAACCAAAGACTTAGTGGTAGGCTTACCTTTCATCAAATTCAATGATGACAAGGTATGTGATGCATGTGCCAAAGGCAAACAAGTCAAAAATTCATTTAAATCTAAAAAATGTGTAAGCACTACTCGACCTCCTGAATTGATACATATGGATCTATGTGGTCCAATGAGGATCATGAACCGAGGTGGCAAGAGGTATATGCTTGTGATAGTGGATGACTACTCTCGTTTCACTTGGACTTTGTTTTTGGCTTCTAAAGATGAAACCTTTGAAAAATTTCTTGCTTTCATTAAAAAGATTGAAAAGAGAGTAGGACATTCCTTGGTATGCTTAAGGTCTGACCATGGGACAGAATTTGAAAATTCAAGCTTCACTGATTATTGTAATGAGCATGGTGTTGGTCATAATTTTTCAGCTCCAAGAACACCCCAACAGAACGGGGTGGTAGAACGCAAAAATCGTACTCTAGAAGACATGACTAGAACAATGCTTGTTGCTAGTGGTCTTCCTAGAAACTTCTGGGCTGGAGCTTTGAACACATCATGTTACATTGTAAATAGATGCATGATTAGACCTATTCTTAACAAAACTCCTTATGAACTTTTCAAGGGAAGAAAACTTAATATTATGCATTTGAGAGTTTTTGGTTGTAAATGTTATGTGCATAATAATGGAAAAGATGCCTTAGAGAAATTCGATCCAAGGAGTGATGAAGCAATATTCCTTGGTTATTCCTCGTATAGTAAGGCATACAAAGTGTTTAATAAGAGAACCTCGTGTGTTGAGGAAAGTGTGCATGTGCTTTTTGATGAAACTAACTCTCTAAGCGAGAATGATGCATAGGAAGAAGACTTCGAACTAGGTCTTGTTAGAAAAGACGTGCTGCTTCAAGGTGAACAAGGTAAGGATCAATCGGAGGGAGCAAGGTCTGAGGCTGTTCTTCAGGAAGGTAAGCAAGGTGTGAACCAAACACGGGGAAACAAGGTGGAACCCTGTTCGGGACAACACCAACTGAATCCTTCAGGGATAAATCCAGGAACAAGCTCCCAAACAGGCTCGAGAACAGGTTCTGAACCTGTTTCACCGAGTATTTCAGCTAGGATGGAGAGCGAGTCTGTGAACCCACTTTCACCATGATCATGGAAATACCAAAGTTCACATCCTCTTGATATTGTCTGATATTAATGCAGGAGTTCAAACTAGATCTAGACTCAAAAATTTCTGTGCTTTCTATGCTTTTCTCTCAAAAATTGAGCCTAAGAATATTAATGAAGCCCTTGCAGATTCAGATTGGGTCACAGCCATGTAAGAAGAACTCCATCAGTTCGAAAGGAACAAGGTATGGCACCTTGTGCCATGGCCAGAGGATAGAACAATCATTGGAACTAAGTGGGTGTTCCGTAACAAGCTGGATGAGTGCGGAACAGTCACTAGAAACAAGGCCCGGCTGGTGGTTCAAGGCTACAACCAAGAAGAGGGAATTGATTATGAAGAAACCTTTGCACCTGTTGTAAGGATGGAGGCTATTCGAATCTTGATAGCATTTGCAACCCATATGGAGATCAAGTTGTATCAAATGGATGTCAAAAGTGCATTTTTAAATGGGTACCTCAAAGAAGAAGTGTATGTCAAACAACCCCCCGGTTTTGAAAGTGATGAATTTCCTAACCATGTTTTCAAACTTGACAAAGCACTTTATGGTTTGAAACAAGCCCCTAGAGCTTGGTATGAGCGGTTGTCAAGTTTTTTATTGGAAAATGACTTTACAAGAGGCAAGGTAGACAATACCTTGTTTCTAAAATCTAAAGGGGAACATTTGTTGATTGTCCAAGTATATGTCGATGACATCATATTTGGTGCAACTCATCATGATTTGTGCAATGAATTTTCAAAAATGATGAGGAGTGAGTTTGAAATGGGCATGATGGGCGAGCTTAATTTCTTTCCAGGCTTGCAAATCAAGCAAACTTCAAACGGCACCATGATTCATCAACAAAAGTATATCAAAGAGTTACTTAAGCGTTTTAAGATGGAGTCGGCCAAGCCCATTGATACTCCCATCTCTCCCTCAACCAGGTTGGTAATGGATGATGGTAGTCCCTCAGTTGAGGAGAAATCCTATAGGGGCATGATAGGTCACTCCTATACCTGACGGCTAGTAGACCTGACATTGTTTTCAGTGTTGGTCTATGTGCACGTTTTCAGTCTAACCCTAAAGAAACTCATCTTAAGGCTGTAAAAAGGATTTTAAGATACTTAAAACATACACCTGATCTAGCCTTATGGTATCCTAGAGGTTGCAACTTTGATCTTGTTGGGTATGCTGATGCTGATTATGCAGGTTTCTTGGTTGATAGAAAAAGCACCTCAGGTATGGCTCACTTTCTTGGACCTTGTTTGGTATCTTGGGCAACCAAGAAACAACTCTCTGTTGCCTTGTCCACAGCAAAAGCTGAGTATGTGGCAGCTGCATCTTGTTGTGCTCAGTTATTATGGATGAGACAACAACTCAAGGACTTTTGTGTTGACATAGGATGCATTCCTATTTATTATGACAATACAAGTGCAATTAACATTGCCAAAAATCCATGTCAACACAAAAGAACAAAACATATTGACATTCGACATCATTTTCTAAGAGACAATGTTGAAAAAGGAGTGATCTCAATGAATTTTTGTGCCACTGAAAATCAAATTGCTGATATATTCACAAAAGCATTGAGTAGAGAACAATTTGAAAGGAATAGACTCGAACTAGGCTTAATTAGAACAACCTGACCAACCTGTTCTCTCGCCCTGTTTGCAAAATTTAAAAGTTACGGGTACAACATGTTAAATTTTTGTTTGCAATCAACTTCTGTGCTATGTTTAGCATATGTGAGGTTTGCAACTTGCTGACACTCGTTGAGGTCTAATGAGATTGCCCTTATTGTCCCATGTTACCGAGCAAGTAACCTCAAGAACAAGCACCAGGAACAGGTACGCCTCTTGTTTGTCAAATATGTGCAACAAATTGAAAATTGCTAATCTCTTCCCGAGGCGTGCGCGGCCTAAATAAATGCAAAAGCCCGTTGCAAAATGGGCAAAATCTTTTAAAGATTTCGCATGTCTCTCTCTCTCTTTAAAGCTCTCTTGCTCAATCTCTCACCTCCACCGAAACTCTCTTGCTCTGAAACTCTGTTCAAGAAACCCTAATCTCTCTCCTTCCTCTGAAAAATGGCGTCTCCCATTAGCTCGAGAGCTCCTCGACCTTGACTCAGGGCAACCAGACACAGGGCACAGCCTTGCAAACAGCCACAGCCCTGTTTGCGCCTACACAATTTCTGACGGCCCTCATGGAAGGTAAAACTACTGAACCTTCTCGACCCATTGTCTATAAACCTTTTGGGTTCTTGAAAAGCATCGACCTTAGAACAGTAAATCTGAAATTGGAAGACATCCCTTACAAATTTGGGTGGGAATTGATTTTGTTTGGAGAAACGGGGGCATGTAAACCCCAAGAACCTGTTGGGGCATCTGAAAGAGAAATTGGGCCTTTAGATGAAATCTTTCTGTTCGATCATGGACTAGATGACATCAGTTCGCTTGGGCTGTTTCCAGAGCAGGAAACAGGGCCAGAAACAGGGCCTGAGGTTTTTAGGGATGACCTAGGGGAGGATTTGTCAAAAGAAGAAGGGGGAAGTAGTGGTCAAATGGAGGAGTCTCCTGTGAAGCCTGAACAAGCCACACCGGTACCACCAACCGGTGAGAAACGTAAACGATACAAAATTGTAGCTAGGCGTACTAGAATGCCAAGAACACGACCACCATCAAGGTCTAAAAGCGGCCAGGCTGAAGAACCCTCAAAAAGTGAAACCCCCGTCAAACCAAAACCACAAATCCCCTCTTTGGCCAAACCCACAACCAGGCCAACTCGAAAATCAGCCCGAATTGCTTTCCACTCCACACCTCGTCCTGTCAAACAGTCATCCCCTGTTGTTGAGGAAATTAATTCCTCCTCTGAGCCTTCATCAGATAGCGACCCTGAGAACACCACCTTCAAACAGGGCACTCCCGTGTTCTCAGAGTCCTCAGAGGATAAGCCTCCACTTGCACCAAAATCGACCCCCACTTTACCCTCCAAACCATAACCCCTCAAAACTCCCAAGAGAAAAGCCTCTCTCAAACACGCCTCCACCCAAGACCCTCCTACTGAGCCTCAACCTAAAAGAGCCAAGAAGTCTACCCCGTCCGCAATCTCAGCCAAACTGACCCAACTGCTTCAGAGACGGGTAGTCAGGGGCAAAATTATCAAGGTAAAATATTTTGAGGAGCAGGGTCTGGGGGTGTTTCTGCACAAGCTGCGTGCACAGGGGTGGTATGAGCTGTTTACAAACACCCAGCTGGGGTGTTCTGTACATGAGTTGGCAGAGTTCTATGCCAACTGCACTGTCACCGAAGGAGTGGTGACAAGTATTGTTAATGGGCAACAGCTTCGCCTTGATACGAAGATATTAGGGGAAATTTTGGGGATTCCCTCCTCGAGCTTTGATATATATATGAGAGAAGACAAGATTATTCTAGGGACAGCCAGGCTGCTGGAGCTCGCCCAGAAATTTAGCCAGCAATCAAGCCTCCAAACACCCAAGTCCGTGAAGAAAGGGAACATGACATCGCTCCATCAATTGATATTCTGGTTTATCATCAAGAATGTCATCCCCAGGGGCCAGGGTCGCAATCTTGCTGATGCCATGGATCAATGTTTGATGGATCTGATGGACAAGGAAGAGCAAATCAACCTTCCTGCCATTATGATTCACCACATAGCAAGAATTACAAACACCTCCAGGGAACATGACCTAGGATACGGCTTCCTCCTGACTAGTGTGTTTGAGCACTTTGGGGTGACTCTGCAGAAGAAGGTGGGTGCTCAGTTCATTGATGAGATTGAGAGTAACACCCTTATGGGGTATGGATACACTTTGGTTGAGGGGTCTACCTCAAAACAGGGGACCAGAACACCCCGTCCTCCTGTTCCTGGCAGTTCCTCAGTCAAGCTTGAGGCTGCTTTGGAAGAAGACTCTCGACTCAGTGCTGAGCTTACTGCGGTAAAGGCTGCCCTGGACGAGGAAAAGGCTCTCAATGCAAAACACCATGAAGATATCCTCGCCCTTCTCTCTTCCCTCTCAGCAAAATTTTTCCCTCCTGCTCTTTGATCACCCCCTATCTGTTGTTCTCATAGCCTGTTCTCACTTCTCTTGGTTATCCTCTCTTGTCCATTTGTACTTTTCTGTTGCACTCTTTTGATGAATGACAGGTTATCTTGTTTTTTGATTAGCTTTGCCTTGCTTGCTTTCTGTTGTGAATTGCTTGTGTGTGACTAGGATGGCCAATCTCATTACCGTATCAACACACTTGAGTGTATCGCCTGTTGACTTTCCTCCATTACCCAAGTGGTGGTGATAGCAAACACCCTATGTTTGACTGTTCGCCCCTACTTTTTAATGATGCCAAAAGGGGGAAGATAGGATGACCGATATTGTTTTAGTTTTGCCATGGATGAGTTAAATTTCTTACACTTTTTCGATACTGACTGCTTCATGTGAATTGTCGGTCCTATAAATAATTGGCACTAATCACTTCAATTGTCCTTGAAAGTCAATATGGTCACTTGGTTTGTCATCATCAAAAAGGGGGAATTTGTTAGAATGTATAAGATTTTGATGATAACAAATCCAAGTGTTGTAGTTGTGTTGTTGTTCCAAACAGGCTTTACCAACAGGGCCTTACTGCTGTTTTTCAATATATTAAAACTGCTTGACTAATGGTTTATCAAGAACAGGTACTCAAGTCAGCGATGTAAGAACAACCATGAGGAACAAGCTCTGTAAGGTGTTTGAAACATGTCCTGTGAAGTGTTTGAAGCATAGGATATAAGTGCAGCCGTGAGAAACAGGTTCTGTGAAGTGTTTGCAGCAGATTCGTCTCTCTACAAGATGACTAGTGGTTACAACAAGATGTCTTGATTTAATTTGGTTTTATATTTTTAGACTCTTGTTAATATGCCAATCAGAAACTCTTAACTTACCACTTACTTGAAACGGTTTTGTTTTCTTTTGGTAAATATTTCGGATCACCCTTCAGAACAATCCTGGAAACAGGGTGATCAGGGTGTTTCCAGAATAAGCTGCGAAAAACTGTTTTGCACGATTTTTATCTTTTGGATTTTGAGCAGCTTCTTCAAGGATTTGCAAAAAAGATTTTTTATGGAGTATCTTACCCCTTATCCTAAAAACGGTTATTAAAATCTAAGGGGATTTGCAAAATCTTTTTTGAATAAAAAGAATATCCAATTTTTGGCAAGTGGATAAGGTTGTTGAGAAAAACATGGGCTAGTTGCTGAGAATCACCGCCTTATGCACACGGTTTAGGAAGTGTTTCCAGCTCATGTTTCCTCATCCCTTGTGGCTAAAGAATTCTATATTCTTTAGGGATTTTAGTTTCCAAAAATTTGAGGAATTATTTTTCCAAGCACTATATAAAGTCGCTTCTTAGAACGATAGAAGCATCGGTTTTCAAAAAAAAGAAAAATTCAGTGTTCATGAGCTTAAAAGTTTGAAAAGAAAACCGTGTCTAGCGAGTGAGTTATTTGAGCTTTCAAAGTTGGCATACTAGGACTTCATTGTACCCTTTAGTTGAGAAGCATTGTAATAGGGTGTTTTTCTTTATACTCTTCTTTCACAAAAGTGAGTTGAGTGTGTGTCCAAATCAAGGGGATTTTGGACGTGGGGTAACCTATCTTAGGGAAGACGGTTACGTGGGTTGCAATTTGTAACAAGGTGTGTTACTATTATAACGTGATTAGCCCGTTTAGTGAAGTGTTTAAATCCTACACGAGGTAGGTTATGGTTTTTCACCTCAGTTGGGCTAGAGGTGTTTTCCACGTAAAAATCCTGTGTCCATTATTTCCGCATTCAATTTTGTTGGATTTTCGCTTCTGCTTATCTCAGGAACAACCTGTGCGAACAGGGTCTAAGATTGTTTGCCAGCAACTTGTGAAAATCGGACACCACAATTCACCCCCCTCTTGTGGTTGTGTACTCTCTAAATCAATACCTTAGTATTTGCATGTTTTTATATGTTTCCATTGAGGACAATGTGTTATCTAAGAATAAGGTAGGAATATTTTGCTCTAGCATGCTTTATGTAAATTACATTAGCATTGCATACAGGCCATTTAGGTGTATGTTTAGGTTTATATTCAGGGTTTAGGTTGGCATTTGAAATAAAAAACCAAAAATGTAAAAAAAATAAAAAGAAAAAGCTCTAATAATGATTCTCTAGGCAAAATAACTTTCATGAACTTAGGTGACTTTTGATGAGTTGCCCCTTTGGTGTGAAAATTTTTGAAGGTTTTGTGAATGTTCCTTATTTTGACCATTGTCTTGATTAAGAACTATGTTAACCCCTATAGTCTTTCACACTAATGTTGGTACATGAGATTTATTTTATAAGTTAGATGAGACTTTGGTAAAAATCCCATGAGACTTTAAGCCTCATTTGGACTAATTTATCAATCTTAGCCTCATGTGTTCATGTTTGTGACTTTTCCATGTTAAATCTCTGAAACTTACCTAAATTCTAGTTGATGATTGCATTCTCATTTGCATTTTTAATGTTGTGATAGAGGCAGCCATTCCTTGATCAACACATATCTAGATAGCCCATTATGTGTTATATGTTTATCCCTTTTGCTGGCCCATTTAAGCTAATATCCATCTTTTTTGTGAATTCATCATATGCATCCTTGGTCATATATATAGTCATATACTCAAGCCAAGTCTAGGGAGAATCACTTCATGTATGTGGTGGGTAGTTTTGCGAATAATTGAGTTTAAGATGGCTTTGGTACGTTGGTTTATTAAGGGGTTAATGGCACTGATCACTTGAATTTGTTACCCTATTGTTTGGGTTGTATATATATGCAATACGTTGGAGTTAACACTTAATGGTCCTATGACTTTCAATAGTTGAAACTTTCATTTCATTTCCAAAGGAAAAAAGGATAAAAAAGGAAAATAATTTTTAAAAAAAGAATAAAAAAGTAAACTTATTTGAATAAGTTGATTGACATTGGAAATGCACATAGCTTGTTTCCTTTCTTTATCAACTCATTTCCTATTTGATTTATGGGGAGCATTCTTATTACGTTATTGGATTTGGATGCTAGGGTATTTCATGGTTACTTGGTGCCGTGTTGGTTGCTCCTTAGTCACTTGCCTAAATAATTGTACACTACCGAAATTCATTTGTACATCTCCTTCCTCCTTTACCTTTGAGCCCACATCATAGTCCAAATCAAGTCATCTTTTTTGTCAAGTGCACATTACATCTTAGTGGTGGGAAATTTGAAGTCTTGGTAAGCCTATGGTAGTTTTTATCTTTAGATAGAGTCTTGAGTGAACCCATGTTATATTTTAAACACGTAAGTGGAAGTGATCTATATTTTCCAAAAGAGAGGTTCTAAGAGTCCATTGGGCTCTACTCTATCCATTTGCTTGCATGATGTACTTTATAACTACTTTAAGGGTGATTGAGCTCAATATCGGGCTTGTGTTCTTATACTTCTTCAAAAACATTCACCTTCTTCTAATTTTGAAATGTCTTGTGCACTATTTGGAGTTTCTATTGATTGATATTATTTCTTATGACGTGCTATGAGTTGCCTAGCCTGAGGAGGTTATTGTGTTTTTTAAATCATAGATACATCTCCCCTTTTTGGTTTGCCTCGAGCCTAGCTTTGCTTGGGTACAAGCAAAGATTTAAGCATAGGAGAGTAATGAGTTTCATATTTGTATATATTATTTAAGTGTTTGAGAGTCATTTTGGGGGATTAATATGTATAACTATATGATTTATGCTCTTATTTCTCCTATTACGCTTGAATTTTGTCTGTTTTGAGAGTGTTTACAGATTTTGACTTTGTGACCTAAAGCAGTGGATTATAATAATGATTTAAAGACCTTTTAGATAAACTACGAAAGCAAAAGAGACCTAAAGATATCCAACAAGGACATACTGTGGTTAGCATCACAGTCTAGGAGCTTAAAGGAAGAAGCAATAGGAAGAATGAGAGAGAACAACTGGGGCATAAGGCAGCATGGTCAGGCCATAGTGGTGTGTCATGGACTGCTTATGGTTACCTTCCTTCACCGTGTCATCCAGTTTTTTTTGCAGTTGTTCATGTTCTAAGCGTTTTTGACATTAGTAGCCTTGAATTTCCCAATAGAAGTTTTATTTTACAACCTTCCTAAGCATTCTATCATCCATCCTCCATCATCATCATCTTTCACGTATACACCATTTTGAGATCTTGAAGTAAGGAGTAGAGACCGACTCACGTTCGAAACATTGCGGGCATTGATTGATAGATTGTCCACCAGACTTCAAGATAAGTAATCTTCTCTTCACTTTTTCTTCACTTTTTCTTCTAGATAGATTTACATTTTTAGATGTTTATTTTGTTGATTTCAATCATGACTAAGTAGTTCTCTTTATTAAGAAGTTGTTAAACATTTGTTGATTCGAGTTTGAACTCCTTACACTTTGAGTCTTTATTTCATGTATCAATGCAATTCTAGAGTCTGATTGCCACTATGAGATTTTTAGCTAATTTTTTGAATGAATGTTTTGATTTTATAGTCACTTGAGAAATGATTATTACTTGAATGGTCATATAATAATCATATTCTAAAACTTGATTGAATTAAAAAAAAAGAGAATTACTAATTAGTTTGTTCAAGCTAGTTCAATCTATTTTGAAAGAAAGTTGTGAATTCTTAAATATTATCGATCATTGAATCAACCGGCAAAGTGCAAGTGCTTTGTTTACTAGTTAGATTATCATATCATTAGCCATTAAAGTTAGTCCTAGCTTGATTGATGTTTGTTAGATAGAATCCAAATCCAATCTTTATTTCATTTAGCAAACTTTAAAGGAATACTTAGTAATTCAATCTAGTCTTCGTATGAACATCCTTGATTTGTACTACAACACCCATACAGCTAGCCTGGATGCCTTCCTACGCGACACCCAAACCTTTATAAGGCAAGTGCTAAGCTATGTCAAATGTAACATACGTAAGGATTGGTTTCAACAGAAAGCCCAGTACTGCTTGCCTTTGGTACTCAATCATCCTCTCATTAAAACTCACCATGCATTCTAAGGTGCATTAACCCCTAATACTTACACCCCTACTCTTGTCCCCTTTAAATGGATCCCTTGTAACCTTTGTGATATCGTATCTCCTAAGAAGTTCTATGCCAATGTGTATTCTAGAAAGAATAGGAGATTTCGTAATCTAGGGATCCTCTTTTAGGATAAAATCTTTTTATTTTGCTAGATTATTTTTAGTTATCGTAATCTTATCGTAATCTTTGGATTCATTTTATATTCTTTTTTTCAGTTGTATTGATTCCTATATAAACTCCCCTCGTGCTTTGGGGAAAGACACACTTGAATGAATTGAATTATTGAGTTTTCGAAAGTTCTTATGTGATTTTCTAGGTGTGGGAATTGTGTTCAAAGTGTCCTACATCAATTTGGTAATAGAGCCTTTGCGATCTTTTCCGCTGTCATTTGTGTTACTTTTCTTTTCGTCCATTCATGTTCAAAATAATAATAATAATAATAACCAAGTTCCAAACCCTCGCCGCAGCGGCCATCTGTCGATTTCCACCAATCCCATCGGTCACCACCACCACTGACCCTCACCCTGGGGCCGCCACCTGTGGCAGACCACCACTACCCTTCCACTGCGGCTGGCCACTCGCCGGAACCCTAGAAGCTAATCCGCCAACCCTAACTTTGCGGTTTGCTCAATTCTTCGAACTCTCAGCCTCGATTCACCATCAATCCATCCAAGAACCCCAAAATTGACCTTCTGCATCACTTTCCCACTGAATTTCACCCTAAATCCCTCGATCAATTAGGTTTAATCGCATCAGGAATTGGCTCAATTGATTACTCACCCATTCGCAAACCCCAACCCTAATACGAGAGCTCTACCTATACAAATTCACCCTTATCTCGCCCAGATCTTCTAAAATTGACACTATCCCTCCACTTCCCTCATTATTTCGCCCCTAAGGCCTAATTTAATTGAAGAAAACACACCCATTCTAGGGTCAATCCATTCATCTAGGCGATTGCCTCGAATTTGCGACATTTTTTTGGGCAATTGTTGGTATTTGCACCTTCTGCCGCATGCAACCAAGGCCGAGACCCCCTTGCTAGCAACCTTCAGTCATCGGCCACTGGTCCTCTCACCTAAAAATGCTTTTGCAAGTTGTGGGTCCTGAGTTCTTTTCTTGCTGCCCTTAGTGCTACTGTTTGTTCGCTGCTGTTGGTATAGAGCCCCCCATTGTTGCTGCCTTGAAGTGTGTGAATCCACTTAATCGACCACATATCTCCACCAACGCTTGATTCGGTTCCGCTACTGCTAAAGGCATGGAACTTAAGCCATTACTTGTGAGTCGTCAAGAGGTACGGGGAACTCGATTTACCTTAACAAGAGTTTGATTCTCTATAATCGAAATTAGCTTAATTCCTGATTGTTTGGGTCTTTGAGAATTTGCTTATATCCTGATTTCTCGTTGTTGCTTACTCCCTGCTTTGTTCAAGTTATATCAATAATCCATATCAAACTTTTGTGCTTTGTGGTGTGTGTAGTGACTGTTTGTCACTGTCGTTACTATTGCAACTTGGTCTAATCTCAGCACTTACATCTTGCATTCATAGTTGCATCTATTATGTCATCCTCACCCAAACAGCCTTACTAATCTCAGATTGACACCCTATCTGAAAGGCTTGACCATCGAGATGTTAGGTTTGACCAGCTCGAGGCCAAAATTGACAAACTTACTCAAGATTTGAGAAGTTTCCCATGCTTGACCAACCTCAAACCCCACCCCAATTTTCCCCTGAACTACTTGTGGGGGGAATGATCGTCATCAGTGGCTCGTTTATAAGTCAATTCAAGCTAAGGAGCTTGAGGAGAGGGAACCAGAACCAGCGACTCCATCTAACCCTCGAGTGCAAGGGGAGGGGAGTAACTTGAGGCATGACCAAAGGGACCATAGGAACCGTCGATTCGACACCCCTAGAGATGACAGGAGGATGGGTAACCCTAGGGAGCCTAGGCATGCAGACCTTGAAACTGACCGTAGGAGTGTTCACCAGGGTTGGTTCGATATTACTCGAAAGGTGAAAGTTGATGTACCCTCTTTTGATGAAAAGATATATGCTACTACTTTTTCTGACTGGATAGTTATGATGGAGGACTATTTTCACTGGTATGAGATGTCTGATATTAAGCGGGTTCGATTTGCCAAGATAAAACTCACAGGACCTGCTAAGAAGTTTTGGCAAACTGTCACGAGTCACCTTGAGCGAATACGTCAACCTCCTATTATTCAATGGGAAGTCATGAAGGACATGTTGAAAGAAAAGTACCTCCCTTCTTTCCATAAGGCACACCTTGTCGACCAAATGCTAGACCTTAGATAGTCCACCTCTAGTGTATCTGATTACATCAATAGTTTTGAAGAATTGACTCAGCAGTGTGACCTTCTAGAGGATCCTTCTATTACCATAGCCCGCTTCATTTGGGGCTTACGGACTGACCTTAAGAGGGAGGTAACCTTATCTGCGCCTTATACTTTCAATGAGGCTTACCATAAAGCTTTAGAGGTTGAAAAACTTGATAAGGTTTACCCTGTGCGACGTGCTGCTCCTTCCTCTAGGGCCCCTGCCTAATCTGTTCCTAAGATGAATGAGTTTTCTGTGAGTGCTTCAACTTCTAAGGGTCATAACCCCTAAATCCCACCTAGAGTTATCCCGTAGGGAGCTTCCTCTGGTACATCTCGTAACCCAGTCCAATGTTTTGGTTGTCGTGGGACAGGTCATTATGCTTCTGAGTGCCCTCACCGTACCCTGACCCTAGAGCATGAGTCGTTTGGACCACCCGAACTTAAGGAGAAGGTTGTCAACCCTGAGGGAGACTTTGAAGACCTTGTTGATGTTAAGAATAACCTTCTTTATGATGCACATCTTGGAGTTGTGAGATGCCTTTTAGCCAACCCAGTCATGAGCGATGAGCGGAAACGTACCACCATCTTCTATACTCTTGTGAGGTGTGGAGAAACTCTCATGAAAATGGTTATATATGGTGGCAGTACCATGAATGTTCTTGCCGAGGCCACTATAGAGCGTTGTCATCTTAAGGTAAAACCTCAGCCCCACCCTTTCAAAGTAGCCTGGGTCAACAAGACCCACATCACAGTTACCCATAGATGTAAGATTCCAATCTAAATTAGTGGTTACAAGGACGAGGTTTTATGTGATGTCCTCCCAATGGATATCGCTCACATTCTCCTAGGTCGTCCTTGGCTTTATGATTGGAATGTCTCACATAACGAGAGACAGAACACTTATACCTTTAGGTACATATATAAGAACATCACTGTTAACCAATGTCGACCTAGAGAGTTGCTGTCTTCCCCAGGTCCCAAACCTTCCCCGACCTTGTCCTCTCCCCACAGTGTGTCTACTCCTCCTAGGGGAACTATTTCCCTCCTTCACCACAGACCTTTTGAAAGACTGGGAAACTCTAACACGTTCTTCCTAACAATCTTAACTAGGGAGCTAGCTTCAGACTCCATTACCTTCCCTAATGTCCCTTCAGGCGACCTGTCTATATCCAGGACCTCTCAGTTGAGATTGATGACCTGCTTAAAGAATTTGTCAATGTTGTCCCTGAGGAACTTCCTAGTGAGCTCCCTCCCCTTCGTGACGTACAACATGCTATTGACTTGGTCCCTGGTTCCCAACTCCTTAACCTTCCTCATTATACATTGAATCCAACTGAGCGAGCAGAATTGAATAGGCAGGTTGAAGAACTATTGTCTAAGGGCTTTGTTCGTCACAGCATGAGTCCCTGTGCAATCCCTGCCCTCCCTACCCCTAAGAAGGATGGATCGTGGAGGATGTCTGTCGATAGTAGAGCCATCAATAAGATTACAGTCAAGTATAGATTTCCCAATCCGAGGTTAGAGGACATGCTTGATTGTCTTGCTGGAGCTAGCTGGTTCTCTAAGATAGACTTGTGTAGTGGTTATCACCAGGTCCGCATTAGACCAGGAGATGAATGGAAGACTGCCTTTAAGGCCCAAGATGGCTTGTTTGAGTGGATGGTTATGCCTTTTGGGCTATCCAATGCTCCCAGTACCTTTATGAGACTCATGACTCACGTTCTTTAGCCATTTATAGGAAAATTTCTGGTTGTCTATTTTGGTGACATCTTGGTATATAGCAATTCTAGGACATACTATGTTGACCATCTCAAGCAACTCCTGTGCACACTTAGAGAGGCCAAGCTCTTTGCTAATCTGAAAAAGTGCATCTTCCTTCAAACCCAAGTCCTCTTTTTAGGATTCATTGTGTCCGCTCAAGGTATCTCCGCTGACCCCAACAAAGTTAGAGCCATTAGAGATGGCCTGAACCTAAGACCCTCACTGAGGTTAGGAGTTTTGATGGTCTAGCCTCCTTCTATAGGAGGTTTATCAGACACTTCAGCTCTATCATGTCACCTATTATAGACTGCTTGAAGAAAGGCCCATTTCAGTGGACTCCTAAAGCGGCATCTGCCTTTAAGGAGATGATGTCATCTGCTCCAGTCCTTAGGCATCCTGACTTTAGTAAGGTTTTTGAGGTTGCTTACGATGCCTCTGGATATGGCATTGGTGGAGTGTTAAGTCAGGAGGGACACCCCATAGCATTCTTTAGTGAAAAGCTTAGTGAGTCTAGGCGGATCAAGTATACCACCTATGAGAAAGAGTTGTACGCTCTGCTTCAGTCCCTTTGTCATTGGCGCTATTACCTTCTCCCACACGAATTTATTGTATATTCAAATCATGAGGCCCTTAAGCATTGGAATTCTCAGTCTAGTATTAATCATAAGCATGCTAGGTGGATTGAGTATATTAGTGAGTACTCCTTTGTCCTTAAGCATAAATCTGGCGTTGAGAACAAAGTGGCTGATGCCCTCAGCCGCATTGGTTGCCTCTTACAGATAATGCAGGTTGAGTTTCTCGATTTTGACAAGCTCAAAGGCACTTACACCTCTTGTCCTGACTTTTCACTCATTTACTCAGACCTTTCGGCTGGAAATCGCAACCATCACGTTGACTTCGTGATTCATGACGGTTTCCTGTTTTGGGCGTCCAAGTTATGCATTCTTAAGACGTCGCTCCGGGACTTCTTAGTTTGGAAGATGCATGCTGGGAGACTAGCTAGCCACCTGGGTAAAGACAGGACCATTGCTTTGGTTGCAGATCACTTCTATTGGCCCTCTCTCAAAAGAGATGTACATCGCATTGTGTCTCAGTGCCACACCTGTCAGTTAGCTAAGACTAGGAGGCACAATACAGGACTTTACACTCCTCTTCCTATCCTGCATGCTCCGTGGAAGGACATTAGCATAGACTTTGTACTGGGCCTTCCTAGAACATCCCGTGGTCTGGATTCAGCTTTAATTATGGTTGATAGGTTTTCTAAGATGGCCCACTTTATTACCTGTAGCAAGACAGATGACGCTTCACATGTTGCTAAGTTAGTCTTCCGAGATGTTATTAGGTTGCATGGTCTTCCCACTTCCATAGTGTCTGATAGGGATGTCAAATTCATGAGCTATTTCTGGAAGACCTTATGGAGACTATGTGGTACTACTCTGAAATTTTTTGTGGCCTTTCACCCTCAAACGGATGGGCAAATTGAGGTAGTTAACCACAGTATGGGGGAGTTACTTAGATGCATTGTGGGCGAGAAACAAGGCACTTGGGATTTGACTTCACCCCTTGTTGAGTTTGCATATAACAATGCGGTCAATAGAACCACAGGTAAGAGTCCCTTTGAGATTATCCATGGCTACTCTCCTCGTACCCCTGCTGACCTCATTCCCCTCCTACCTAATGCCTGCGTGTCATATCCTACATCCACATTTGCACAGCATATTCATGACTTGCATGCTGAGATTCGACGCAAGATTGCTTTAAGCAATGACAGCTATAAGCATTCAGCTAACAAGCATCGCAGAGCTGCGAATTTTGAGGTGGGTGATTTTGTTATGGCTCGGATTTGACCTGAATGATTACCCAGAAACTCCCTCAAAAAGCTTCACGCTTGTGCCATTAGACCTTACCAAATCCTTCGAAATTTAGGATCTAATGCATATGTACTTGATCTCTTTAGGTATTAGTCCTATTTTCAATGTGGAGGATCTTACTCTTCATCGAGGTACTTTCGAGCCTCCTTGTCTTCCTTTTGGGGTTTCTGCATGTACTCAGGTCCCTAGACTCCCACCTTTGCCACGGTCACAGACCGACATTGAGGCAGTGTTGGATGATGAGTTTGTGTCCTCTTCTCGTGGTAGGTTCCGACGCTTCCTGGTGCAATGGTCAGGACGGCCCAAGTCAGATGCTACTTGGATTACTGAAGATGAGTTTCGTGATATAAATCCGACTCTTTTAGAGTGGTACCTCCAAGACAACTCATCGGCGTTGAGTTCTTTTCCGGTGGGAAGAATGATGTCGTATCTTCTAAGGAGCTCTATGGTAATGTATATTCTAGGAAGAATAAGAGATTTCATAATCTAGGGATCCTCTTTTAGGATAAAATCTTTTTATTTTCCTAGATTATTTTTAGTTATTGTAATCTTAACGTAATCTTTGGATTTATTTTATATTCTTCTTTTCAATTGTATTGATTCCTATATAAACCCCTCTCGTTCTTTGGGGAAAGACACACTTGAATGAATTGAATTATTGAATTTTCGAAAGTTCTTGTGTGATTTTCTACGTGTGAGAATTGCTCTCAGGGCGTCCTACATCACTTTGCCTTCCTCTGGATCCTTCTCTCTTAACTGGAATTCCTACGATACCTATGGCTACTAGCCTCCCCCAGCAAAGCCTTCCCTCCTCCCCCCATCTTGCCAGATCCACTCCCATCGGTGTTTTTGGGTTAAAGCTCTAAGACAATCTTCAACTCCGACTCATCCACCAAAGATACAATAAGATTGCTCTGACCCCCACCATTAACTATACTCTCTAAGTCCCTCTCTAAAGAATCCATTAGATTTTCTTCCTCAAATGACCTCCACATAACCTCAAGTTTATGAGTAAGACTCATTCGCTTACCTAATCCTCCACCTGTAATCTCCCTATCATGACCTCCCTCTACGTCATCCGATCCGTAAACTCAAACTCTTCCTCCAAGGACTCACTTCTGCCATTACTACCACCACATCCACTATTTTTAGGCTTAGAGTCACTCCCAGAAGATATGTCCAGATCTTTCACCTCCTCTCAATATCTACCCTTCCAGATCTCCTACCCCGTATGTAGGACCCTCCCTATTGTCCTCTTCTAAGGTTCTTAGCCATTTAGATCAAGTCTCCCCCTTACGGCCCTCTTCATTCCCACATTGTTTATTTTAACTTTGTAGTTCCTTTGCCAACTTCTACAAACACAAAC